>MU691890.1:0-20486 GCA_026770625.1 Nicotiana glauca
TTAATTGGAAAAACTCTTTTATGTTTATATTCCCTTTCGCCGGGGTGTAAGCGCCGTAAAAAAGAGGTGTGACAATACTAATAACTTCAATTAAGGTTAAGGAATTGCGGAAGAGATAATAATGATATTAATTAAGGTTAAGATATTACGGAAGAGATAGCATGACAATAAAAGAGGCAACAACTTCAGTTAAGGTATATAAGAGTTTAATCGGCAATAACGATAGAACATGAAGCAATTAATTCCAAATAAGACACCTAAGGGTGAATTTTGTAAATGGGGAATTTAACATGACAAAACAACTTCATATCTAATGAACATAAGAATCTAAGAGCCCTAAACGGTCAAATTCCCACAAATAAGCCTGAGCACGTACTCGGCACTTGACGTTCACGACCTTTACATGACACAATTAGCACAAATGACTCAAGTCCTAAAGGGTAGTTTTCCCACACAAAGTTAGGCAAGATACCTACCTCAAAGAAGCTAGACTGATACTCTAAAATGACTTTCTTGAGTGAAACAACCTCCGGATGGCTCAATTTAGCCAAAATAACTTCAAATCATAAATAAAACTCATAGGAAACAATTTCGGATAATAATTCTTCGATCTTTAATTAAAACTAAAAAGTTAACTCAAAAGTCAACCCCTGGGCACGCACCTCGGAACCCGACAAAACTTATAAAACTCGAACATCTATTTCGATACGAGTCCAACCATATAAGAATTACTAAATTCCGATATCAATTCGTCCTTCAAAGCATCATTTTATATTTTTTGAAAGATTTTACAAAATTTCACATTTTCTTCCTTTCAATTCACCTATATAATGATATATAAATAAGTATGAAATCATGAAATGTATTCATATTCGGATGGAGAACACTTACCAAAATCAGACTCGTGAAACATCCCTCCAAAATAGCTCAAAATCGAGGCTTCAAACTCAAAATTGAACAAAATGCCAAACTCTCAAATATATGTGATTCTCCCCAGGTTTTTCGCATTTGCGAATATAAACACATTTCCAAAATTACTATACGAAGCTATTGGAATCATCAAAACGTCATTTCAGAGTCGTCTACACCAAAGTCAAATTCCGATCAACTGTTACCGCTTAAGCTTCTAAAACAAGAATCCTTCTTTCAAATTGACCCCGAATCATCCAAAAACTGAAGCAGCCACACACGCAAGTCGTAACACATAATACGAAGCTCCTGAAGACCTTATGCCACCGAACAAAATGCTAATTCTCAAAACGACTGGTCGGATCGTTACAGAAGTGCAACCAATATTTTCATGCACTTAAGGCCAAATAGGTCTGAAGTAAAAAATTACAGTTCATATGAACTTAAAGCCAAATGGGTCTAAAGTGCAACTAATATTTTCATGCACTTAAGGCCAAATAGGTCCGAAGTGCAAATTGCCCAGGAACAAAAATTTATTTTTCGAATTTCAACAATTCAATACACGATTTAACACCTAAATCTACTCTAAATGAACCAAATTTGAAACATAACCTCCAAATATCATCAAGAACAAACTCCAATCATTAATTTGTCAAAATAGCAATAAATCTAACAAACCTATTTTGCAATTAAGAAGAAAAATAAGAAAACACTAAGCAGTAATATAAAAAAATAATGCGCCACAACAGTTCAGTACTGTCAAATATCATAAATCACCTAAAAATATGCTCACAGACATCATATAAATTCACTGTCACCTTTATTTTTACAGCGAAGAAGAAGAAGGAAGAAGAACGAGGAGGAAGAGGAGAAAAAGACCTCAATTTGTTTAAATTTTGGGTGCTAACTAAAAGAATTTTAAAAAATAATTATAGATTAAATGGGCAACCATTGTTTTTTTTTTACATAAAAGAGACGATAAACAAAACAAAGGTCTCCATCCCGTGGGTTCCGTTATTTGGAAAGTGACTTTGTTAATAATTCTCACTATTGATATCTAACGAGATCTTCGCAATAATTTATAAATGGTTTGACATAGAAAGTTTCAAGTAAAGCATCAAATTGTTTAGCAAATTTACATCAATACGTTACGGGCTCACACAATCTTTCATTTTCTGCAATTTGAAAAATCAGTATATATACAAAGATGTGTATGATGATGTTCATCTCATTGAAGAAGTATTAGGCAGTGTCTAATAAAAGTTTCTTGGGTTTGGTAGCCAACCTTGTTGACTTGGTTTGGTTAGGTAGCCAACATTGTTGAATTCTTTGTTTGGTAGTCAACCTTGTTGAATTTCTTTGGTTTGGTAGCCAACTTTGTTGAATTGTGAAAAGTGTGTGTAAATTGTCAAATATTGTAGGCTTTAGAGAGTGAACCTTTGGCTATAAAATGAGAGCTTCAACTCTCATTTCTACACACCAACAAAAGAGAGAAAGAAAGAGTGAGGTTTCACAGATAGGGTATAAGAAAATAGTCTGTGAGAAAAATAGAGAGTGAACGATATTGTAGTGAGGTGTGAATATCAAAAGAGGGTTATTTCTTTTAAGTGTTGTAGTGGTCTTTGGAGGATTTTACTCGGACCTACAAAGTGTAAAAATTCCTTACTATAGTGATATCCGTTTCTCCTCTCGGGGCCGTGGGTTTTTCTCTTATTCAAAAGGGTTTTCCACGTAAAAATTTTAGTGTCATTGTTACTCCTTTTGTTAATTACAGTATCTCAGTGCTACGTTATTATTTCGCTTTTATTACCGTGAATATTATTTTTGTGGGGGTTTATTCCTAACAACTGGTATCAGAGCACAGGTTCTGCTCGTTCACTAAAATACTATTCACTATCGGTAGTACTATACTCGGTAAAAAATAAAAATGTCCGGAGTAAAGTACGAGGTAGAAAAATTCAACGGAGATAACGGTTTCTCAACATGGCAAAGAAGGATGAGGGATCTGCTCATCCAACAAGGATTACACAAGGTACTAGATGCTGATGCCAAAAAGCCTGATACCATGAAAGCTGAGGATTGGGCTGACTTGGATGAAAGAGCTGCTAGTGCAATCAGGTTGCACTTATCAGATGATGGGGTAAATAACATCATTGATGAAGACACTGCACGTGGAATTTGGACAAGGTTGGAAAGCCTATACATGTCCAAAACGCCGACAAACAAATTGTACCTGAAGAAGCAGTTATACGCCCTACACATGGGTGAAGGTACGAATTTTTTTGTCACATTTAACTATTTTTAACGGACTAATTACACAGCTTGCCAACCTCGGAGTGAAATTGAGGAAGAAGATAAAGCCATATTGCTATTGAACTCGTTGCCATCTTCGTACGATAATTTGGCAACAACCATCCTGCACGGTAAGACTACTATTGAGTTGAAAGATGTCACATCGGCTCTTCTACTCAATGAGAAGATGAGAAAGAAGCCTGAAAATCAAGGACAGACTCTCATCACAGAAGGTATAGGCAGGAGTTATCAAAGGAGTTCAAGCAACTATGGTAGATCCGGAGCTCGTGGGAAGTTAAAGAACCGCTCCAAATCAAGAGCCAGAAATTGTTATAACTGTGATCAACTAAGTCACTTCAAAAGAGATTGCCCAAATCCAAGGAAGGGCAAAGGTGAAACCAGTGGCCAGAAGAATGACGACAACACAACCGCCATGGTGCAAAATAATGATAATGTTGTCCTCTTTATAAATGAGGAAGATGAATGTATGCATCTGTCAGGTCCAGAGTCGGAATGGGTTGTTGACACAACGACATCTTATTATGCCACACCGGTAAGAGATCTTTTTGCAGATATGTAGTAGGTGATTTCGGCACTGTGAGAATGGGTAATACAAGTTACTCAAAGATTGCGGGGATTGGTGACATTTGTATCAAGACAAATGTCGGATGCACATTGGTTCTAAAGGACGTGCGGCATGTACCTGATTTACGGATGAACTTGATCTCGGGAATTGCTTTAGACGGAGATGGATACGAGAACTATTTTTCAAATCAAAAGTGGAGACTCACAAAGGGATCATTGGTGATTGCAAAGGGAGTTGCTCGTGGCACGTTATACATGACAAATGCAGAAATATGCCAAGGTGAATTGAACGCGGCACAAGATGAGATTTCTGCAGATTTGTGGCGCAAAAGAATGGGTCATATGAGCGAGAAGGTATTACAGATTCTTGCCAAGAAATCACTCATTTCTTATGCCAAAGGTACAACAGTAAAATCTTGTGACTACTCTGTTTATTTGGTAAGCAGCATAGAGTCTCATTTCAGACATCGTCTGAAAGAAAATTGAATATACTTGATTTAGTATATTCTGATGTTTGTGGCCCAATGGAAATTGAATCAATGGGCGGTAACAAATATTTTGTTACTTTTATTGATGATGCTTCACGAAAATTATGGGTTTATATTTTGAAAACCAAAGATCAGGTGTTTCAAGTTTTCCAGAATTTTCATGCTCTAGTCGAAAGGGAGACGGGTCGAAAGCTAAAGCGTCTCCGAAGTGACAATGGAGGGGAGTACACTTCAAGGGAATTTGAAGAGTATTGTTCAAGTCATGGGATCAGACATGAAAAGACAGTTCCTGGAACCCTACAGCACAATAGCGTAGCCGAGAGGATGAACCGCACCATTGTAGAGAAGGTGAGAAGCATGCTCAGAACGGCTAAACTGCCTAAGTCATTCTGGGGTGAAGCAGTTCAGACAGCCTGTTACCTAATCAATAGGAGTCCATCAGTTCCATTGGAGTTTGACATCCCAGAGAGAGTTTGGACCAACAAGGAGGTGTCCTACTCGCATCTGAAGGTGTTCGGTTGCAGAGCTTTTGCACATATACCAAAAGAGCAGAGAACAAAGATGGATGATAAATCTGTTCCCTGCATATTTATCGGATATGGAGATGAAGAGTTCGGGTACAGATTGTGGGATCCTGTAAAGAAGAAGGTCATCAGAAGCAGAGATGTGGTCTTCCGAGAAAGTGAAGTTGGAACTACTGTTGATATGTCAGAAAAGGCGAAGAATGGTATAATTCCTATCCTTGTTACTATTCTTTCTACTTCTAACAATCCCACAAGTGCAAAAAGTATGATCGACGAGGTTGCCGAGCAGGGGGAGCAACTTGGTGAGGTTCTTGAGCAGGGGGAGCAACTTGATGAAGGTATCGAGAAAGTGGAGCACCCCACTCAGGAAGAAGAACAACCTCAACCTCTGAGGAGATCAGAGAGGCCAAGGGTAGAGTCATGCAAGTACCCTTCCACAGAGTATGTCCTCATCAGTGATGAGGGGGAGCCAGAAAGTCTTAAGGAGGTGCTGTCCCATCCAGAAAAGAACCAGTGGATGAAAACTATTCAAGAAGAGATGGAATCTCTACGGAAAAATGGCACGTACAAGCTGGTTGAACTTCCAAAGGGTAAAAAGCCACTCAAATGTAAATGAGTCTTTAAACTCAAAAAAGATGGAAATGGAAAGCTGGTTAGATACAAAGCTCGATTAGTGGTTAAAGGCTTCGAACAGAAGAAATGACAAGATAAAGAGATGATCACAAAGTTGAAGAGAGATTTGTCCAAGTCATTTAGTATGAAGGACTTGAGCCCAGCACAACAAATTTTAGGGATGAAGATAGTTCGAGAGCGAACAAGCAGAAAGTTGTGGCTATCTCAGGAGAAGTACATTGAACGTGTACTGGAATGCTTCAACATGAAAAGTGCTAAGCCAGTCAGCACACCTCTTGCTGGTCATCTAAATTTGAGTAAGAAGATGTGTCCTACAACAGTGGATGAGAAAGGGAACATGGCTACAGTTCCTTATTCTTCAGCAGTCGGAAGCTTAATGTATGCAATGGTATGCACTAGACCTGATATTGCTCACGCAGTTGGTGTTGTCAGTAGGTTTCTTGAAAATTCCGGAAAAGAACATTGGGAAGCAGTCAACTGGATACTCAAGTACCTGAGAGGTACCGCGAGAGATTGTCTCTACTTTGGAGGATCTGATCCAATCTTGAAGGGCTATACAGATGCTGATATGGAAGGTGACATTGGCAATAGAAAATCCACTACTGGATATTTGTTTACATTTTCAGGGGGAGCTATATCATGGCAGTTTAAGTGTTGTACTTTCAACAACTGAAGCAGAGTACATTGCCGCTACAGAAACTGGCAAGGAGATGATATGGTTGAAACGGTTCCTTTAAGAGCTTGGATTACATCAGAAGGAGTATGTCGTCTATTGTGATAGTCAAAGTGCAATAGACCTTAGCAATAACTCTATGTACCATGCAAGGACCAAATACATTGATGTGAGATATCATTGGATTCGAGAAATGGTAGATGATGAATCTCTAAAAGTCTTGAAGATTTCTACAAGTGAGAATCCCACAGATATGCTGACCAAGGTGGTATCAAGGAACAAGTTCGAGCTATGCAAAGAACTTGTCGACATGCACTCAAACTAGAAGACAGTGCTACCTCCTCTAGATGAATGAGACTGGAAGGGGAGATTGATGATGTCCATCTCATTGAAGAAGAATTAGGCATTTGCCTAATAAAAGTTTCTTTGGTTTGGTAGTCAACCTTGTTGACT
Organism: Nicotiana glauca; assembly: GCA_026770625.1. Classification (NCBI taxonomy): domain Eukaryota; kingdom Viridiplantae; phylum Streptophyta; class Magnoliopsida; order Solanales; family Solanaceae; genus Nicotiana; species Nicotiana glauca. The sequence continues at coordinate 6,558 of MU691890.1, forward strand.
TGGTTTGGTTAGGTAGCCAACCTTGTTGAATTTCTTTGGTTTGGTAGCCAACTTTGTTGAATTGTGAAAAGTGTGTGTAAATTGTCAAATATTGCAGGCTTTAGAGAGTGAACCTTTGGCTATAAAAGGAGAGCTCCAACTCTCATTTATACACACCAACTAAAGAGAGAAAGAAAGAGTGAGGTTTCACAGACAGGGTATAAGAAAATAGTCTGTGAGAAAAATAGAGAGTGAGCGAAATTGTAGTGAGGTGGGAATATCAAAAGAGGGTTATTTCTTTTAAGTGTTGTAGTGGTCTTTGGAGGATTTTACTCGGACCTACAAAGTGTAAAATTCCTTACTATAGTGATATCAGTTGCTCCTCTCGGGGTCGTGGTTTTTTCCCTTATTCAAAAGGGTTTTCCACGTAAAAATCTTTGTGTCATTGTTACTTCTTTTGTTAATTACCGTATCTCGGTGCTACGTTATTATTCTGCTTTTATTACCATGAATATTATTTATGTGGGAGTTTATTCCTAACAGTGTAATGTTTTAAATAAACTAAAGAAATATGGAAATTTAGCATTAAAGTTAATTGGCTACTTGAACTTTTATCTTAATGGTGAGGGTTCCATTCTCCACTTTATAACTCCTCCCTCCTCCCCATTTTTTTTCGTTCCCGTATTTTCCCACATAAAATAAAAAAACCTAAAGAACGTGGTATCAACTAATTAACATGGGAAAGCATCAAAGTCAGTGCTTTGTACCAACACTACGGGAATTTTAAACAAAGATAATATTCATGATTGCTTGATATGCAATTATCAGCCCAAATTCTTCCGACTTATATCTACATGCATTATTCATTTCTCTTCCCTAAAATCTCTCGATATATTATTGATTTCCAGAAAATGCAACATTTCAAAAAAGTTCTACAGTCTTTGGCAAGTAATTTTGGTGGCGGTTTAGCCAATAAACCTACAACATTTTCCACCCAAGCAGCTGATGATAAGTCTTCCAGAATTAGGCTACGTGATGGAAGATATTTGGCTTACAGGGAAACTGGAGTTGCCAAGAATATATCTAGTTACAAAGTGATCGTTGCTCATGGTCTTAACGATTCCAAAGAAATCAACTATCCAGAATGCCAAGTGCGTATCTAGGGTAGAAGTCATTTTCTGAGAAAATATTTTTCATGAAAAAGTATATTTTCTGATATTTGGCTACCAAAAATCTTTTCCTTTTTATTAAAAGAGGATAAATGGCTTCCCTAACGGAAAATGTTTGACTTCATATTATTTGCTCTAAACCACTTGTATATTATTAATCTTCAGAACTCAACAATTTCATCGAAACGTACACTCTCTATTTCCTGTACAAAATATTTTCACTCATCAACCAAACACCAGAAAATATTACCTAAAAAATATTTTTCATGGAAAATAGCGTCCGCAATATGAAATACACTCGCACTTATCTTAAAACATGCTAGCTACCTAATCATTTTCAGCTAGCTACCTACTTTATGAGTTATATTTGAAACTGAAGCTTTAAACTTTATTACCAGGAACTCAATGAAATAGGAATATACCTGGTTCAATATGATCGACCTGGATATGGAGAGAGTGATCCGAATCCAGACCGCTCATCGAAAAATGAAGCATCTGATATTGAGGAATTAGCTGATCAGTTAGAATTAGGACCCAAGTTTTACATGATTGCAATCTCTGCAGGATGTTACTCAGCTTGGAGTTGCCTTAAACATATACCACAAAGGTAGTGAAAAGATCAGTTGTTTTTCGATTTTTGTCTAATAAGTAATGACATTATTGTCGGTAACAACTCTTCTAATGCAAATAATTTTTTATTTACTAAGTGTTTGGAATGACGGAAGCTTTTTTTTAAGGAAAGAATTTTCATGACAAAGTTATTTTTCAATGTTTGGTTATCTGAAAATGTTTTCCTTAAAAAGGAGGAAAATGACGATTTTCCTTGCTTGAAAGGAAGTTATTGTTTTACCGTTTAATTTCATGTTACTTGCTCAAGTTCACACTTTGACGTTATTATTAAAAAAACTATAAGATTTACTAAGATCAATCTTTAATAGAGTACATATATTTTCTTAAAAGACTTTTCATTCACGAAAATAAATATTGAAAAATATTTCTTTTGTTGGAAATCTGAGTTACATCATACCAAATACACACGTAACTTTATCTATTTATGTTGCAGGTTAGCAGGACTGGCTCTTGTGGTATCCCCTATAAATTACACATGGCCTTCACTTCCTAAAGATATGATAAAGGACGACCCAAGGAGGACCATGACTGGAAAACTGGTCTGGCTGGGAAACAATGCTCCTGGACTACTTTACTGCATTCATATTCTGTCCTCTTCCCTCAAGCGTCATGGTAATGGTCAAGAGACAAAGAACCTCACCAAGCATGACGTTGAGATTTTGAAGAATCGACAACAAAAGTTGGCTGGTCAGGTAATAGTTTCTTGCTAGTTCCTGTTAGGCTTAAACTGCCCAAAAAATACTCTTAATATGTGTGACATTGTCCGTTTTGGCCCAAACCCACACGATTTTCCCCAAAAGAACTCACACCATTAATAGTATCCAACTCTTTATAAGTATCTTATTTTTCTTTTCTACTTTTCATGTGCGACTTTGTTCACACACACACCCAACAATCTCCCCTTGAACTAAGTTTCTTCTCTACTTTTTATGTGCGAGGATAACATTTAAATTTATAAGTGGTATTAAAGATATGGGGATTAATACAAATGACAAACTGCGTTAGATTAATTAAATAAAGATGTAGTAAACTCAAACAACGTGATTAAGATGATTATAGCCTAGATATAATATCCACCCGGTCCGGCTCACAAAGACTAGCACTAATGAGAAGGAATAAGAACAAAAGAAAATGATAATCTATTGCCTTGAAATGCGTGTTACTATGTCCCTAATGAATTATCTGACCCCCTCCCCCTCCTTTATATAGTAGGGGAGTCCTACTCTAGGTACAATTCTATAAAAGATAAAAAATCTTTTGTTTAACTGATTGTCGATTCTTCATTGATTCGTGCTGTGATCCACGTCGTGATATCCGGCCGGTCGCGGATATTAAAGCCTTCTATTGGTCTTGCTTTATTTCCCGACAATATTCTCCGAAGTCTTTCAGGATTAGGACTGATCCCGGATCATGACCCCGATATTCTCGAGGGTAGGCGAGCGTCATACCCTCGGACTTTGAATCGATGAGACCCTTGCCTCGATTCTAGTCCCTCGTCATCATGTCTCGAGCTTGGTTTATCTTATCAGAGATCGGGGTATATCGTGAGCACGATTTTACCCGTTTATATGCGACTTTGTTCAAACACACCCAACAATCTCCCACTTAACTAAGTTTCACATGATCACCCATCACCATTTATGGGCTAATTTGGAGATTAATTATGTGCCACCCACACGAACATGAGTATTTACCGTCACCGAAGCCCAAAGGTTATGTATTTGTCTTCAAAGCTACGAGTAAAGGTCGTAACACCATAGACGGGCAAAGGCACTAAGCCGGGCCTCCACATCACACTCTGTCATCTCTATAGTCCCGCCAAACAATTGGTTGTGATACCTGTTGTCGGGCTAAATGACCCAAATATACTCTTAACATGGCGTGATATTGTCCGCTTTGGGCCAAGCCCGCACGGTTTTTCCCAAAAGGCTCACATCCCGAGTCAATTCCTTATAAGTAGCTTACTTTTCGTTTTTAATTTCCATGTTGGACTTTGTTCATACACACTCAACAGTTCCTCTGTCCCAAAAAGAATTATACACTTCGAATTTTGAGAATCAACGAGTTGTTCTTTAACTGTGATATTTTTATATGCTTTTAAAATATTTTGAATTGTTAATTATTGCGATTTATAGTAAATTGAACATTTTTGTTGAAAACTTGTACTGCAAATAAAGTAAGAATAATTAGTATTTGTATATGCATGAATTGATCAATCCCTTAATATAAGAAAAGCCTAGTATAATGATAAAGGTGATTCAATATTTTAGTTGTAGCTTCAAATCTTAGCTAGGTATAATATGTTACATATTTTTGAATCCCTTTATGGCTTCACAACTAATAACATATTGCTTCTTTTGTTTGAGTTGAACTTTATGTGGTGACAATTATTAATGTATGATTTTCTTTTTACCATCAAGTTAAGATGCAAATATCCACATTGCTAGTGTATATAAGTTAGAATTTACTTTTTTCGAATTCCCCGAGTTGCTAACCCACTCTTAAAATTATCTATTAATTAAGTCTAACAAGCAAGTTTGTGCAGGAGCGTATGAGGAGGAGGGACTTTAACACAGTTGTCCGCGATCTTGTTGTGGTTTCTGGGAAATGGGATTTTGACCCATTGGAACTGAGCAATCCTTTCTCACAAGATGATAGTTGTAGTGCTCATATTTGGCAAGGTAATGAAGACCCACTCGTGCCTTTCCAAATACAGAGATATGTTAGTAAAAAGCTCCAATGGATTAAGTACCATGAAGTTCCTTATGGAGGTCACCATCTACTCTATGACCCAAAACTTTGGGAAGCTATTTTAAGGTCGCTATTACTTGGTGATGGTTCTAATCAATATGAACCCAAACTAGACGACTAGCTAAATGAATTCACTTGTGAAAAAGGAGTGAGTTAAGGCATTTTCCTTTGATTTCTCTTTAGACTTCTTTTGTCATCATATGCAATATATAATTTTTTGCGTTTCTGTTGTATACATGAACATTAGAAGGAATTTTTACATTGTTAATAAATTTAAACATATTATAGTATATTACTCTGTTTCTCAGGTAGTTTAATAGTTAAATTATATCATTAAAATAATTACATGTTAATTCAGATAACTTGACATCATAGTATAAATTTTTTATTGCACCCTAAAATTTACCGTGGCTTTTTCTTAATTAGTATCCATTCCCGCGCGTTGTGTAAAAAATATTAAATATAATTTTTATAAAAAATATTAATTGAAAAATACGGTAGAAATTAAACAAAGAAGCATTCAAATGCAAATATTCATTGAGCATACAAATGCGTTGGATGTACATACATTGAAGTCACGAGGAAACACACAAATCTATTTTAAAGCAACTATTAAGGAAGATAAAAGAAACTTTTATTATTGGTCACATACAGACTCTAAGAAATATATATTAGAACTTTATAAAAAAAGTACAATAAATTCTACACAATATTTGGTGTACATTAACAAAGTTCCTTTTAAATGCAAAGAACAAAATATTTCTTTGACTTGGTATCAAAGCGTCAAGCATTGAGGAAACAAATCTTTGATCGTCAGTTGTTAAAAACAAACAGAATAAGATATTTGTTAACACAAAATATCACTTGTTTTGAGAGTTGCAACTGCATAGCCTGCAATTGTTTTAACGCTTCTTCCTCATCATCACTCAAGGAGTTGAAAAATAATATTGCGGGATTATTTTACAATATGGTAAGAAATCACATGAAATAAGATCCAACATTATTAACTTCAGACCACTTGCCACAACATGAGGTCCTTTAGAGCGTTTGGCAGAATGTAACGACTCGGCGGTCGTTTCATGAGTTACAGCCCCGTTTACTCTATTTCTACTTCTTTATATATTGTTCTGCTGTATTTTATCGTATCATGATGGATGTTTTGTGTTCGTAGTGGTCTTGGAGTGGAATGAGACACTTAGTCTCTTATTTGAAAGCATAAATTAGAAAAGTCAATCGGATATTGACTTGTGTGTAAAAGGTCTTGGATGTAAATTCTGATAGTTCGGATAACTTTGTTAGGTAATTTTGGACATAGGAGCATGTTCGGAATATAATTTGGAGGTCCTTTGTAGATTTAGGCTTGAAATGGCAAAATTAGAAATTTGGCATTTTTCAATCGGCGGTAAAATTCTTGATATTGAGGTTGGAATGGAATTCCGAAAACCGAAGTAGGTCTGTTGTGTTATTTTTTATGTGTGTGCAAAATATTAGGTCATTCGGATGAGGTTTGATAGGTTTTGGCATCGTTTTCGGAATTCGAAAGTTTGAAAATCCTTAGGCTTTAATCCGAGGGTGAATTGGTATTTTGACGTTGTTTTGAGTGTTCCGAAGGTTGGAATAAGTTTGAATGGTGATATGTGACGTGTTCGTATGTTTGGTTGAGGTCCCTAGGGCCTCGGGTTGATTTCCGGAGGTTGGCGGATCAAGTATGGGATTTGAGGAAATGCTAAAGAATTCCTTCAGCTGTCATAACCGCACATGCGGAGTGGGGACTACAAGTGCGAGGTCCGCAGAAGCGCAAGAGCAACCGCAGAAGCAGCTAAGGCCAAGGAATCCAGGATACAATAGGACAGGCGCACCTGCGGCGCACCTACGGCCAGTATTAGGCCGCAGATGCGGCTAAGGCCGGATAAGTGAAAACCGCAGATGCGGTTAGTTTGACCGCAGAAGCGATCCCGCAAGCGACGATAATTAACCACATGTGCGATCCTCCTGGGCAAAAACTATAAAAGCTACCCTTCGCGAATTTCTGCCATTCTTCACCATTTTTGGACGAGTTTGGAGCTTAGGGTTGTGATTTCAAGAGGGAATCAAGTGTTTTTCAGTGAGGTAAGCTACTCGGACTTTGTATTTTGTGTCTGTGATGATTTTTTCACTACCTAATCATGAAATTGGTGGGGAATTTAGGGTGAGGTTGAAGGTTAGGGCTTGAGTTTCGGAGAGCTTTGATTGGGGATTTGAGGGACCATTTGGTATCCGATTTTGATGATTTTGGTATGTATAGACTCGGGAGTGAGAGGAGTTTCTAGTTTGTCAATTTTTGTTGGATTCCGAGACGTGGACCCGGGAGCCGGGTTTGAGTCCAATTCGGGATTTTTGGTCTAATTTGATTATTTTCGAGTGGAATTCATTCCTTTAGCGTATATTGATGATATTATACTTATTTTGGGTAAATTCAGAGCATTTGGTGGCCGGATCGAGAGGCAAGAGCACCGCGAGTTAGAGATTTAGCTTAGCTTGAGGTAAGTAACGCTTCCGAACTTGGTTCTGAGGGTTCGAAACACCGAACTATGTGTTCTATGATTAAATATTGAGGTAACGCAAATGTCAAGTGACGGGCGTGCGGGCATGCACCATGAGAATTGGATCTGGATCATTCCATGGCACCGCTTATTGAATCTTTCTTGTTGATACATGTGTAGTGATTATTTGATTAATTTAATGAGATGTAAATTATGTTAATTATCATGTTAGGGCTTCTCGCCGATACTGTTGAGACCCGAGAGGTCCTTTCTTGTTGTCATATCATTAGTGTCATTGATATTCTGTACTCAATCTTGTTCATGCATATTATATCATGTCTCAGTCCCCGTTATCATTATTTGGCACATCATGCCATTTTTTCGGGCTAGCTTCTCGGTATTGTGAGCCCGTGTGTGTGAGGCTGGAGAGTTATGACTGAGTGAGGCCGAGAGCCTAAATTTGAGTGACAGTTATTGGATCGGGATGCACGTCGTAGCAGATTATTGATTATGCCTTCATTGGCTTGTTATAGCGCTTGGACTGAAAGGACTTCGAAGTCTATACACCCCTAGTGAACGCGGATGATATTGTTAAGGGATGAATTTCCCTGGACTTAGATTTGTCCGAAGTATTGATACCTGGAGATGGATTTCTCCTCAGGGTTAGATTACTCTTGTTCCTTGGTACTAGTTGACTTAAGGTCATTGTTGTATATATATTATGGGATCGATTTCCCTTGGTTGGATGGCCATATGCGGTACCGAGTGGTTGAGCACTTGAGAGTGGGAGCACACGGTGCATTTCCATACCTCTCTGGCATGGACATGTAGAGTTTTACTGAGCTTTATACTTCACATTTTACAAATTAGCACTTTTATTTGTTGTCAAGTTAAAAATATTGAATTGCCAGTACGCCTACTTTTCTGTAAAATTCAAATGTGTTATAATTGATGAGGTTTACTGCGTCACTACCTATCAGTCCATTATTTGGACTTGTTACTAACTGAGTTGGTGTCCTCATGTTACCCCCTACACCTTGTGTGCAGATCCAGGTATCACAGGCCACAGTAGCGGTTGTTGACTGTTCCAGAGGCAAACTTCACCGGAGATAGCGAGGTAGCTGCTTGATGTTCGCAGTCCCACCTTCCTCCTTGTTTATCTTCCTTCTAGTATATTTTGGATATTTCAAACTATTTTGGTCTAGTTGTGTTTTGAAAAAAATGTAGTATTGCTCATGACTTAGTGACACCCGAGGTCGGGCTGTTATTTTTCCGCTTTTGTGTTCGTTTTGATTATATATCTTTTATAGAATTTTAGTTGAAAATGGCATTATTTAAACTTTAAATGAAATGTTGAACTATTTGGAAAAGTATCGGCTGGCCTAGTTTCACGATAGGCGCCATCACCACTAGGTCGGTTTTGGGGTCGTGACAAGTTGGTATTAGAGCCTAGGTTACATAGGTCTCACGGGTCATGAGCAGGTTTAGTAGAGTCTCGCGGATCTGTATAGAGACGTCTATACTTATCTTCGTGAGGCTGCAGAACCTTTAAGAAAAACTTCACATTCTTGAATACTTGTCGTGCGAATTTGTTGACTCTAGTAACTAAACTTCTGTTATTCTATTCTCTCACAAATGGTGGTGACACGTGCTACCATTTTGGATGGAAAACCACTAGTACCACCGGTTGGGGCCACAAGAGGCCGAGGTCGCGGTCGAGGTCGTGGTAGGGGCAGGGGTGTAGCCTGCACCGTAGATAGGCTAGCACGTGCAGATCCACTAGTGGCCCCAGTTAATGATCAGGTTCCCCTAGGAGATGATCCAGTAAGACCAGTGCAGGCACCGACTGTGCCTATTGTTATTTAGGTTCTTCATGAGACCTTTGCTTAGATCTTGACTGTGTGCACTAGTCTTGCTCAGGCAGTCGCAGTCTCTACTACAGTAGCTACTTCTCAGATAGGGGGAGGCACTCAGACTCCCGCCGCCCGTACACTCGAGCATGTTGTTCGGGGATTGCAGATACCAAAGGCACCACCAGGCCAGCCGGTTTCACCTGCTCAGGATTATATTGTACCAATTATTCCTGATGACGAGTAACGTCGATTGAAGAGGTTTGGTAGACTTCAGCCTCTGACTTTTAGTGGTTCAGAAGGCGAGGATGCCCATGGTTTCTTGGACAAATATCAGAGGATTCTTCCTACAATGGGTATTCTGGAGACCAGTGGGGTCTCATTTACTACTTTTCAGTTTCCTGGAGATGCCTTCACTTGGTGGGAGGCTTATAAGAGACGTAGGCCTGTTGGTGCAGCGCCACTTACCTGGCATCAGTTCTCTATTCTTTTCCTAGAGAAATATGTACCGCATTCCCGCAGAGAGGAGCTATACAGACAGTTCGAGTAGTTGTTTCAGGGGGATATGACCATGATGCAGTATTATATGAGGTTCTCCGAGTTAGACCGTAATGCTATCTAGGTTGGTCCCATGGATAATGAAAGGATCAGGAGGTTCGTGATGGCCTCACTTATCAGCTACGGATTTTTCTGATCAAGGAGAGGACATCTGGCGCTTTTTTTGAGGAGGTAGTTGACATTGCCAAAGAGATAGAGTCACTTTGCCGCCATGAGCGAGTTGAGAGGGAGGCCAAGAGGCCTCGGGGATCTAGTAGATTTGGTGGTGTACCTTTTGGGGGGCTGTTTCAGCACGACAGAGGTCGTCCATTTAGACATGCTCAGTCAGCTAATCCGGGTCACCGTGGTGGATCATCTGGCCATGGTTCTCATAGTTCACATCGGGGCCACTCATCTCTTAGTGCCCTTCCAGCTCAGAGTTTGACTCATGCACCATCGGCTCAGGGTTTATTTATATCTGGTTCTTTTAGTGGGTATCCTGGTGCTTGGGACTCCATTTAGTCCTCATTGCCAGTGGCCGATAGATGTTGCTTTGAGTGTGGAGATTTGGCTCATATCAAGAGGTTTTGTCCCCATCTTACTGGAGGTTCATCCTACCAGAGGAGTCAGCCTTCGGCTTCAGCACCAGTTACTTCCCCACCCACTCAGCCAACTCAAGGTGGAGGTCAGTCAGCTAGGGGTCGCCCTAGAGGGGAATGCCGATCCGGTGGTGGTCAAGCCCATTTTTATGCACTCCCAGCCAGACCCGATGCTATTGCTTCAGATGCTGTGATTATAGGTATTGTTTCAGTCCGCCACAAAGATGCCTCTGTGTTATTTGACCTTCGTTCCACTTTTTCATATGTGTCATAATATTTTGCTCGTTATTTGGATTCGCCCTGTGAGTCTCTTGTTTCATCTGTTTGTGTATCTACTCTAGTGGGCAATACTATTATTGTTGATCGCATATATCGGTCGTGTGTGATGTCCATTGAGGGTTTGGAGACTCGAGTTGGCCTTCTGTTGCTTTGTATGGTTGATTTTGATGTGATAGTGTGCATAGATTGGTTATCTCCGTATCGTGCTATTTTGGACTGTCATGCTAAGACATTGACGTTGTCCATGCCGGTGTGCCACGAATTCAGTGGCGAGGTTCGACGGCTTATGTTCCCAGCAAGGTGGTTTTTGAATGCTCAGCAAATGGTTGGGAAGGGTTGCTTTTCTTACTTGGCCTTTATGAGGGATGTCGGTGCAGGGGCTCCTACCATTGATTCAGTCCTGATAGTGAGGGATTTTCTAGATGTGTTTCCTGCAGGCCTGTCGGGCATGCCATTGGATAGGGATATTGATTTAGTGCTTGGCACTCAGACCATTTCTATTCCATTGTATCATATGGCACCGGCAGAGTTGAAGGAGTTGAAGGAGCATCTTTTGGAACTCCTTTATTAGGGGTCTATTCGTCCTAGTGTGTCGTTGTAGGGTGCGCCTGTCCTATTTGTGATGAAGAAGGACGACACGATGAGGATGTACATTAATTACATGCAGTTGAATAAAGTCACAATAAAGAACAAGTATTTGTTGCCTCGTATTGATGATTTATTTGACTAGCTTCAGGGAGAAAGGGTGTTCACTAAGATTGATCTCAGATCTGGGTATCACCAATTGCAGATCAGGGACTCGAGTATTCTAAAGACAACTTTCAGGACCCCATATAGTCATTATAAGTTCCTTTGATGTCTTTTGGGTTGACCAATGCCCTAGCAACGTTCATGCATTTGATGAACAACGTGTTTTGGCCTTATCTTAATTTATTCGTTATTGTATTCATTGATGATATTCTGGTATACTCGCGTATCAGGAGGAGCACGTCGAACATTTGAGAGTTGTATTGAAGCAGTTGAGGGAGGAGATGCTTTATGCAAAGTTCTCCAAGTGTGAGTTTTAACTCAGTTTAGTGGCTTTCTTGAGTCATGTGGTGTCCAGTGAGGGTGTTCAGGTTGATCCGAAAAAGATAGAGGCAGCTCAGAGTTGGCACAAACCGTCCTCAACCACATAGATTCACAACTTTCTCGGTTTGGCGGGTTATTACCGTTGGTTCATTCAGGGATTTTCATCTATTGCATCACCCTTAACCAAATTGACTCAAAAGGGTGCTCCTTTCAGATGGTCGGATGAGTGTGAGGAGAGCATTCAAAAGCTTAAGACTACCTTGACCACAACTCCAGTGTTAGTTTTTGCCATCAACTTCAGGTTTATATATGGTGTACTGTGATGCTTCTAGAGTTGGTATTGGGTGTGTGTTAATGCAAGAGGGGAGAGTGATTGCTTATGCTTCTCGTCAGTTGAAGCCTCATGAGAAGAACTACCTTGTTCACAATTTGGAGTTGGCTGCTTGTCCAAGTATTGAATATTTTGAGGCATTATCTCTATGGTGTGTCTTGTGAGGTTTTTACTGATCATCGTAGTCTCCAAGACTTGTTCAAGCAGAAGGATCTCAATTTGAGGCAGCGGAGGTGGTTGGAGCCGCTAAAGGACTATGATATTACTATCTTATACATCCGGGGAAGGCCAATATAGTGGCAGCCCAAGTCTCGCATGTGCGGTTATTCCAGCAACCAGAAACTTCAGCCTTTCAAAAATTCTATTTTCGATCTGTTAATCACCCGAAATGCACCTGAGGCCCCCGGGACCCCAACTAATCATTGTGAGCACGTGATTTTTGTCCCATAAGAGAAATACTCCCAAAGATTCAAAATAAAACAATTTTAGTTTGCTTGCAATTGTTGTGAATTTTGTGTCATTTTTCTTGTATTATTTGCATTTATCTGTGCATATTTATTTGTTTAAATAAATAAAAAGTACAAAAATATGTTGCATTTGTATATAAAATTCAAGTTTACAATTAAAAATAATTAAGTTTGTTTTACGAAAATAAAAAATCACAAAAATATGTATTTTTGTATTTTTAGTCTTTAATGTCCAAAGTGTGCGATTTTATTTTAATTGACGTTTAATTTTGTGTAATAATTATTATTAGGCATTAATTAGTATTTTAAGATAATTTTGGTTTTTATAATTTAATCTTAGCATTTAAGTTTTATTAATTAGTAATAGAAAAAAAGAAAAAAAATAGAAAAATAAATTCGGAATTGGGCCTCTTTCTATGTGTGTGTGTGTGTGTGTATATATATATATATATATGTGTGTGTGTGTGTGTGTGTGTGTGTGTGTGTATATATATGTATATCTTAGGATATATATAGTTATTTTTACCGTATTTGGATTTTTCACTCTATGTATTTTAGCTTTTGTTTTATTTTTTTATATATAAGATAAAAATATAAATTTTAAAATATCAGTTATTACTATTAAAATTATTATTATTATTATTATTAATTTTTTAAAAAAAAATCCGAAAATATTTTTTTTATTTCGGTTGGTTTTAAATAATTGAAAAGGAAAGAAAGTTGGAATTAAAAAATAAAAGTTAAAAGTGGCTGAAAATTAAAAAAATCAAAAATAAAAGAAAGTTGAATTTTTAAAAGAAAATTAAAAGAAAGTGATCTTTTCTTTAATAAAATAAAAGAAAGTGAAAAATTAAAAAAATAAAAGTAATTATTGTTGGAATTTTAAAAATAAAAGTAAATATAAGTGGAATTTCTTTTTCTAAAAAATAAAAAATAATTTGTAAGTGGGATTTCTTTTAATTAAAAAAATAATAAAATAATAAAATATTAAAAAAAATCTGAAAATTTTCGAAATTTTTGCTATAAATAGAAGAGAAAATTTAGTAAAGAGGAGGAGGAAAAATTAGAGAAGAAAAGATAGAGAATAAGAAAGAAGAAAAAATCATAGAAGAAGGAAAAAATAGAGAAGAAAAGATAGAGAAGAAGAGAGAAGAAAAATCATAGAAGAAGGAAAAAATATAGGAAAAAAAAAAAAGAGGAAAAAATAGGGAATAAAAAAATAGAGAGAAAAGAAAAGAAGTAAGAATTAAAAGAAGATTAGAGATTGAAAGAGAGTTATTAAGATTTAAGAGATCTGAAAAAGAAAAGAAAAAAACGAAAAAAAAAATTATTTGAAGAAGAAAAGAGAGTTTCAATTTTTAATTAGCAAAGTTATATTCTCAAATTTATCTTTTGGTTACTAGTTTTATTAAACCCTGTTGCTGGGTTGTTCTATATTTCCACTATTGTTGGTGTTGCTGCATTGCGTAACTATTCTACTGATTCTCTTCTTCTTTTGCTTCCAATACCAGGTATATAACTATAACCTTGGTAATATTGTAAGCTGGAATGTATATGAAGAATAAAGTTTTGAAATCTTTAATTCTTAATTAATAAAGTGATTAAGTATTATATGTTTAAGTAATTGTCAAACTATTTGATAATTGGAATAAAAGAAAAACAACATAAATTGAACTTTAATTAATCGGATTAGTAAAATTGGTTAGTTCATTAGCTATAAAGGTTTTAATATTGTGAGTAATAG
>MU691891.1:0-25332 GCA_026770625.1 Nicotiana glauca
AATATCCTGCTAATCCCAAGAAACTCCGAATCTCAGTAGCTGAAGCTGGTCGAGGCCAATTCTTGACTGCCTCAAACTTTTTCGGATCTACCTGAATGCCCTCTGCTGATACTACATGACCCAAAAATGCAACCGAACTCAACCAGAACTCGCACTTCGAGAACTTAGCATACAACTGACTATCTTTCAGAGTCTGGAGAACCACTCTGAGGTGCTGCTCGTGCTCCTCTTGACTGCGGGAGTACACAAGAATATCATCAATGAAGACTATCACGAACAATTCTAAATAAGTCCTGAACACTCGGTTCATCAACTCCATAAATGTTGCTGGGGCATTGGTCAACCCAAATGACATGACCAAAAACTCATAATGCCCGTACTGAGTGCGAAATGCTGTCTTAGGGACATCAGACGCCCTAATCCTCAGCTGATGGTAGCCAGACCACAAGTCTATCTTTGAAAACACCTTCGCACCCTACAACTGATCAAACAAATCATCAATCCTCGGCAGTGGATACTTGTTCTTTATCGTCACCTTGTTCAACTGTAGGTAGTCAATGCACATTTTCATCGATCCATCCTTTTTCTTCACAAATAGAATTGGCGCACCCCAAGGAGAAACACTAGGCCTGATGAAGCCTTTCTCAAGCAAATCCTGCAACTGATCCTTTAGCTCCTTTAGCTCCGGCGGGGCCATATGATACGGCGGAATAGAAATGGGCTGCGTGCCTGGGGCCAGATCAATACAAAAATAAATATCCCTGTCGGGCGGCATACCCGGCAGGTCTGAAGGAAAAACCTCTGGAAACTCCCGAACAATAGGAACTGAATCAATAAAAGGAACCTCTGTGCTGGAATCACAAACATATGCCAAATAGGCTAAACACCCCTTCTCGACCATGCGTCGAGCCTTAACATATGAGATAACACTGCGGGTGGTATGTCCTGGGGTCCCTCTCCACTCCAAATCTGGGGCAAGTTCGGTAAGGCCAAGGTCACGGTCTTAGCGTGACGTGACAATCCAAGATCGCATGATACGGGGACAACCAATCCATCCCCAATATGACATCGAAATCAACCATGTCTAGAAGCAATAGATCAACACGGGTCTCAAGACCCTCAAATACTACCACACAGGAACAATGAACTCTGTCGACCACTATAGAATCACCCGCTGGTATGGATACATATACAGGAATACCCAAGGCATCACTAGGCATAGCCATGTAGGGAGCAAAATAAGACGACACATATGAATATGTAGACCCAGGGTCAAATAGCACTGAAGCATCCCTCTCACAGACCAGAATAGTAACTGTAATCACAGCATCTGATGACTCGGCCTCTGGCTTGGCCTGGCAAAGCATAACAACGGGGCTGGGCCCCACCTCCCTGAATCGCATCCCTAGGACGATCAACTACTGGCTGACCTCTGGCTCTGCCGGTACGAGCTCCACCTCTACGGTCCCTACCTCTACCTCTATGATCCCCACCCCTGCCTCTAGCTGGCTGGGTGGCCGGTGGATCACCTGCTGCTTGAATCATGGGACGAGGGCCCTGCTGCTGCGACCGAGCACCTCTCAACCTCGGGCAATATCTCGTGATGTGACTGAGATCTCCACACTCATAACACCCAGCTAAATGTGGCAACTGAGAAAACTAGGACTGACCCTGCCGCCCTGAATGACCTCCTCGAAAGCTCTGAAGTGGGGGTGCACTGATAGGCTGTTGATCTGAATGATACTGCTGAGAACCACCATTGCCTGGAGTACCATGAGAAGCCTGAAGAGCCGACTGAAAGGGCCTCGGTGAATGACCTCTACCACAGGAATCCCTACCTCTAGAGGAGGTACCACTAAACCTACCAGAATGACGAGGCCTCTTGTCCGACATCTGACCACCCCCTCGTGAGAGGGCCATCTTAACTTTGCGGGCCGCATTGGCCGCCTCCTGAAAGGAAATATCACTACCAACTCCCATAGCCATCTGGAGACGAATCGGCTGAATCAGTCCATCAATAAACCTCCGGACCCTCTCTCGGTCTGTAGGGAGTATCACAACCGCATGCTAGTCTCATAATGTGTAACTGTCATGGAGCCCTGCTGGAGGCGCTCAAACTTCCTACGAAGTGCCTCCCGCTGAGTGACGGGGAGAAACTTCTCCAAGAACAACTCTGCGAACTGATCCCATGTCAAAGCTGGAGACCCTGCTGGTCTAGATAGGCAAAAATCTCTCCACCAAGTCTTGGCGGATCCTGCAAGCCGGGAGGTGCAAAAATCTACCTCGTTGGTCTCCACTATACACATGGTCCTAAGAATCTCATGACAACTGAATAGAAAATCCTGGGGATCCTCTGATGAAGCACCGCTGAAAGTGGTGGTTAAAAGCTTGGAGAACCGATCAAGTCTCCANTGGCTGAACCTCTAGAACCTGAGTCCGGTGAGCTACCTGCTCCGGAGTACGTGTAGCAGGAGTCCGAACCCCTCCTCCAGCCTGAGAAGTGGCTGGTGCTACTGGCAGCAAACCCGCTCTAGTGACACTATCCATAAAGCCTGCCAATCTGACTAGAGCATCCTGAAGATCTGGGGTGAACATGACCCCTCCTGGGACCTGAGCTGGGCCCACTGGAGCTGCTGGGGCTGGAACCTCCTCATCATAGTCAATATGAGGCTCCACCTCTGGAACTGCTGCCCGGGGCTGAGCTCCGCCCCTTCCTCGGCCTCTGGCACGGCCTTGGCCTCTGCCCCTCGCAGGAGCTGCTGCTGGGGGCTCGGGCTGCTGCGCGGTAGAAGAAGAAGCACGTGTTCTTACCATCTGCGAAAGAACAGAGTAGGAAGACAATCAATATTTGAGAAACAGAATCGCACGACAAGAAAGAACAAAAGTGAAACTTTTCCTAACTCCGTAGCCTCTGGGGATAAATACAGACATCTCTGTACCGATCCCTCAGACTTTACCAAGTTTGTCCGTGAGTAGCGAGACCTATGCAACCAGTGCTCTGATACCAACTTGTCACGACCCGAATTTTCCACCATCGGGAGTCGTGATGGCGCCTACTAACGGAGCTAGGCCAGCCAAACTTTAACATTCTCTGATAAATCTCAACAATATAATAAATTAAAATCAATTAAACGAGTGCGTAAGACTTTAAATTTAAACAAAAAGGAAACCAAAGATTTGTGGAAGTCTGAAATATGTCTCTACCCAGAACCTGGTGTCACCACTCACGAACTTCTAAGATTTACTAAATAAAACCGTATGAAAGAAAGTATAACAGTCTGTTTCAATACAAAAGCTAACAAACTGAATAAAAATAGAAAAGACTTCGGGCCCGCGTACGTCTGCGAGGCTACCTCAAGAGTCCCTGGACTGAAGGCCTGCTCCCGGTCTAGTACTGCTGCGGTCCGAAAGTTGCGTCCTGATCAGTACAAAAGAAGTGCACAGAGTGTAGCATCAGCACAACCGACCCCATGTGGTGGTAAGTGCCTGGCCTAACCCTGGCGAGGTAGTGACGAGGCTAGACAGGACCTACCACAAATAACCTGTACAAATATATGTGCAATAACATGAAATATACCAATTTAAGCAGTAAAAAGGGGAGAGACGTGCTGGGGAAAAATACTACAGTCAAAATATAGAAAATTTATCCGTAAAGAAACAAAAACTGAACAATATCACTGATAAGGGAAACACTGGAAGTCTCTACATACGAATACAATACACACAGTCTATACTCCGTTGCGTCGTGCATCCCGATCCTCCACAGATATCACCGTTGCAGCGTGCAACCCGAACCTCAACAATCAATACCGTTGCGGCGTGCAACCCGATCCTCAATATTTATCAATACCGTTGCGGCGTGCAACCCGATCCTCAACATTTAATACCAAGAACTCACCCAAACAACGACTGCAACTCAAGTGCGAGGGGAGTAACAACAATCACAAGAAAATCCCGGCAAGGGAATACAATTTACAATTCAATCATCCCGGCAAGGGAGAATACAATAAATACTTACGTCCCGGCAAGGGACTAATCGTAACACATTCCACTTTTAATCACCTATTTCTCGGGTAACAATTTCTAGTCCGAGCCAATGCTCCAAAAAGCCAAACCACTCACAAACCTTCCTCAAATGTTCACATTATATTATGCTTATCAACCCAAGCAAGAAAGATGTACCATTAAATCCGAATCCAGCACATATAAGACTCACGGTCATGCTAGTCTCCGGTGCATAGATAACCGTCACCATGCCTATACACCGTACTCCACATTTAGCAAATAGCAATTAATATCCTAGTCCTAATCCCTCAAGCCAAAGTTAGAACAAACACTTACCTCAAATGCTCCAAAAGTCCACTCAAGCCTCTAGAATAGCTTTACCCCTCGAATTCACCACAAAACCGCTCGAATCAAGTCACAAATTACTTGAATGTATCAACAAATGCTAATTGAATCAACTTGAATGCATAAAAATAAATTTCCCAAGTTTTGCTCAAAAATTTCCAAAACGCCCTCGGGCCCACGTGGTCAAAACCCGAGGTTCAAACCAAAACCCAGTTACCCATTCCCCCACAAGTTCATATCGATGATTTGTTTTGAAATCGGACCTCAAATTGAGGTCCAAATCCCCAATTTTAACAAAACCTAGGTTCTACCCAAAATCCTCATTTTCACCCATAAAAACCTTGATTTTTAAGATGAAAACATGATAAATGATGTTAAAGATTGAAGAAATTAAGTGAAAATCAACTTACAAATGGATTGGAGAAGAAAGTTTTATTGAAAAATCGCCTAAGGGTTGTTTGTGTTGAGAGATATGAAAAATGGGGTGAAAAATTCGATTAAGTATGAAAATGCAGGTCTCTAATATCGCATTTGCGAACAGGGGTTCGCAATCGCAATTGCGAACCCCGACCAAAACATGGGATTTGCGAAGTTGAGTTTGCATTTGCGAACTCTGAAGGACACTGGGAAGTTCGCATTTGCGATTGAGCTCGAGTTTCCCAGACTTCGCAATTGCGAAGAAATGCTCGCAATTGCGAGTCCTCCCTTCGCATTTGCGAAGATCACAGAAGCAGAACACCAGATTTTCCAAAAATGAGAAATGAAATCCGACACCTATCCACAACTCCTCAGAGCCCTCGGGGCTCCAAACCAAATATGCACACAACCTCAAAAACATCCAATGGACTTACTCGTGCGATCAAATCGCCAAAATAACAGCATTTACATAGAATCGAGCCACAAAATCATCATTTTTCATTTCAAAGTTCATAACTTCCAACTTTAGATATTTAGGTCCGAAACATGTCAAACGACGTCCGATTTCGACCAAATTTCACAGAAAGCGCTTAACGCATATTTAAGACCTGTACCGGGTGTCGGAACCAATATACGAGCCCGATACCTATATTTTCTAACTCATTTTCATTTCTATTTTTCCTTAATAATTTCAGAAAATAATTTAACAGAAAAATTCTTTTACCGGGGTTCTGGACCTCGGATTTCGACTCCGGGCACATGCCCGAGTCCCATATTTTTCTACGGACCTTCCGAAACCGTCAAATCACGGATCCGGGTCCATTTACCAAAAATGTTGACCAAAGTCAACTATATCAATATTAATATCAAAATTCTTCAAATTTTTTACATAATTCATATATTTTAACATAAAAACTTTCCGGCTTCACGCCCGGACTGCGCACGCAAATCGAGGTAACCACCATTGGGGTTTTCAAGGCCTCGGAAGCGCGAAAAAAGGGAAAAATATGGTGATGACCCTTTGGGTCGTCACACGAAAGAAGCGGAGGACTTCATTCAATGATTCCGCGATCGCTAAATAGTCCGTTTATCTTCACACTGGGAAGTTCGCATTTGCGAACTATTGGTCGCATTTGCGAAGGCAGTCCACGAACGAGACCTTCGCATTTGCGAAACTAGGCAGGCCTGGAAACGTTCGCATTTGCGAGCCAAATCATCGCATTTGCGATTGAGCTCGAGTTTCCCAGATTTCGCAATTGCGAAGAAATGCTCACATTTGCGAGCTCGCAATTGCGAGTCCTCCCTTCCATTTGCGAAGATCACAGAAGCAGAACACCAGATTTTCCAAAAATGAGAAATGAAATCCGACACCTATCCACAACTCCTCCGAGCCCTCGGGGCTCCAAACCAAATATGCACACAACCTCAAAAATATCCTATAGACTTACTCGTGCGATCAAATCGCCAAAATAACATCATTTACATAGAATCGAGCCACAAAATCATCATTTTTCATTTCAAAGTTCATAACTTCCAACTCTAGATATTTAGGTTCGAAACACGTCAAACGACGTCCGATTTCGACCAAATTTCACAGAAAGCGCTTAACGCATATTTAAGATCTGTACCCGGTGTCGGAACCAAAATACGAGCCCGATACCTATATTTTCTAACTCATTTTCATTTCTATTTTTCCTTAATAATTTCAGAAAATAATTTAACAGAAAAATTCTTTTACCGAGGTTCTGGACCTCGGATTTCGACTCCGGGCACATGCCCGAGTCCCATATTTTTTTACGGACCTTTCGGAATCGTCAAATCACGGATCCGGATCCGTTTACCAAAAATGTTGACCAAAGTCAACTTTATCAATATTAATATCAAAATTCTTCAAATTTTTTACATAATTCACATATTTTAACATAAAAACTTTCCGGCTTCGCTCCCGGACTGCGCACGTAAATCGAGGTAACCACCATTGGGGTTTTCAAGGCCTCGGAAGCGCGGAAAAAAGGAAAAATACGGTGATGACCCTTTGGGTCGTCACACGAATGAAGCGGAGGACTTCATTCAATGATTCCGCTATCGCTAAATAGTCCGTTTATCTTCATAATAGCTCGTGGACAAGAAAAAGTACATGTACAAGAATTCTTAGGGAAGCCTCACACTGTATTATGTGTGAGTCACACATAATCCAAGGATATAGTCACAAATTAAGATGTAACTGCCGGAAAATATTGAAAATAGTGTCACAGAGCCATATATTCCACTATCAATAACAATAATGTCGAGTTAAACTGGCCCAAAAATATTTAATTTGAAAAAACTAGGATATTAAATTTGAAAATCAGCTTATTCTTTTTCTTTTTCTTTTTTATTTTTGAGTAGTGCATGTCCACAAAATAGAGATATAATCAAGGAAAGAAATATTGAAAAGTGGCTTCATAAAGTCAGATATTCCATTATCTAATTAGGATTATATATAATAGTGCTTGTCAGCTTGTGGAAAACTTGACTTTGAAGAAAAGTAGTAGTATTTCATTTGAAGAATCTCCAATACATTTTGGGCAAAGAGACAATTAACTAAGTCAGAAAAGGGAGGACAAATTGCTTGAAATATAAAACACCTAGAGATGTGATCTAGAAGAAAAGGACTAGTAAGACTCCTAACTCAGGAAAAAAGTTTGTGGAAATCAGCATTTTCATGAGAGAAAGTTCATACAAAAACAAAAAAAAAGGGCTAGTACACTAAACTCCAGTTATACGCGGGGTTCGGAAAAGTGTCGAACCACAAAGGTCTATTATCTTATCCTGTATTTCTGCAAGAGGCTATTTTTACAACGTGAACCGGTCATGACCCCCTGGTTACATGACAACAGTTTTACTAGTTAGGTCAAGGCTCCCCTTAAAAAAAGAAAAAAAGGAGATATCAAATTAAAGAAGTGTATGAGTGATAGTTTATATTGCACACATTAATTAATAGTAATAAAAAAGTTTAAGTTATATACATCGGTAGTGTAATTAATAAACTTGTTTTACTTATAGTTGTTGCAACAGGTAATCAGTTTTATTTCCAAGAATACATATTTTACATTTTAAGGATGCTTATCTCTAGGTGTCGAAGAAACAATAAAAAATGTAAAAAAATTATTACACTTATAGTGTATATAATTTAAGCTTTATTCAAATCCCGGTATAATGAGGGGTCTCGACAAGAACTCTTGTACCGTTGTACGTGTTATCTAGTCATTTTATTGATGATCCACCTATTAGGAAGATTCTATTTTATATATATAATTATTTGGTGTTCGAGAATTCGACTAATTTGAATTTGTATCGTAAAAAATAAATCAACTATCATAGCTTTCGGGGCTTATACCAAAGAGGACTCCATTTAGTACCTTGATCCTAATATCAATACTTCTAAACCTATTTTATTCTAACTTTGGTAATTTTAGTAGTAATTTAGATTTAACTTATTATATATACTGACAGTATAAAAGATTGAGTTTTTACTATCTCAACGTGCTTTTTCCGTTATTTAACAATGTTAGTGTATTTTTATCCGATGAATCAGGTTATCTACCATCTTTTGTAAGTTACAAATGCAAGTTTTTTAATAGAAAGTAACTTGTAGTTGATTTTCAAATAATTTGATAGCTTTTATTTATTTATTTTTACTGTTAGTGTATAATTTCTAAAAATGACCCATGTCGAAACATGTTCTCATCACATTATTAGTGACGTAACGGCGGATATTGTAGTGATGATTTTGATTTAACTTATTATTATATTTTCTTGCATTATTAATCTATTTTAGTCCATTGTAACATACTACTCATTTACCATCTTCTGTAGATCACTAATATTATTATACTAGTTTCTCGACATGTATAATGCACGTGTATCTATATCTAGTTTCTCGACATGTATAATGCACGTGTATCTATATCGATCAGTACAACTACAATAAAAATTAAAATATGTGTGCAAAATATAAAATAGATTATTGGAAAAAAAAAATACAAGCTCAAAAGAAACCTCCTCGATCTCCCAAGAATGATAAATTGTTTCTTCCTAATTATTATCGTATCTTGTTTCTTGTATATTTTATTCTTGCACTTCAATTTTCAAAGCATATATTTATATGGAATATATAATTAAGTTATGCATATGTCTCAAACCCAAGTTATGTAATACTCTATTTAGTGTTATCCGAAATGATTCTCATTTATTAAAGATGTCTTGAATTCTTATACCATACATTTTACATTGATCGATGTCACATTAACATAACCTAAAAGCCTAGTCCAAATAGCAGATTGTTTGTTGGTTGGCTTCCCCGAGCTTCTGTGATAGCACTCATATAACCATACCTCATATCATAGGCTGAGCTTTTAGAAAATTTGACGTGAAATTCAAGTAGTACTTTTTCCTTGTTCTGTCTCCTCCTCCAACTGATTTCCCTTTTCTTTTTTGGGAAGTAACAAAAGGTTGGAGAAGGATAGAAACTGAATAGAAACGTATATATCTACGAATTCCAACTATTTCCATCCACAAATTATACCGTATTTTATATATAAAGCAATCTCATGTTCCCTTTCCTAACTAAAAAAAAGTTCGGAAAAGGTCTAAAAATGTCACTCAACTTTCAACTTTCAGAAATGGTCTATCCGTGCCATCCGTTAAAAAAATGCTCATTTCATACCACTACCGCTGAAGAAATGGCCCATCCATGCCATTATTGACTAACGTCAGTGGCAAGGATGGGCCAAATAAAAATTAAACCGTTAGTCAATAATGGCATGGATGAGCCATTTCTTTAACGACAGTGGCATAAAAATAGCAATTTTTTAACGGATGGCATGGATAAACTATTTCTGAAAGTTGACTGGTATTTTTAAGCTTTTCCGAAAAAAGTTTATTTCTTCTACCCCATTGTATACTAAAGACTAATGCACTTCACAAGTCTTCAACCAGGACTGATAATTTAAGGGGAAAAAAACAGAACCTAATTTATTTATAATTAACCACCAATTAAATTTGCCAAAGTAAAAGCTATACTTGCACAAGAAAAACAAAATCATCTAAAAGAAAGTACACATAAATGCAAAAATATCAATAAATTCCTTGAAAGAAAGATAGTAAAGCTACTAAACCTTGAGGAGGGAAAGAAAAAAATAAGAAATACTAACGTTTGATTTGTCCTGCACATATTACACATGCATCTGATTTACTTCATTCGCCGGCAACTTCACCTGATTCTTCCTTATTTTTCCACAAAAATTTTGAACTAAAGAAAAACACAAGAAATATCAAAAGACAAACCCAATGAGAAATGGAATTTTTTGTATTATACACTTACATGTACATGGTAATTGATAAAATAGAATCATCATAAAAAAATTTCACACAACTCTAAGAAAGTGCAAGTTGTGATCAGTGGCGGATTCAGAATTTATAGGTTGTAGGTGCTTCACTGATTTTAGTTTAAATTCTAGATGGCCAAACATAATCATAGTGGTTGCTATGGTCAATTATTGAATTTTTTAGGTATTATTTATGAATATATCACATTATTTGATCAAAGCCAATGGGTGTTTCAACACCCATATCTCCAAATGTGGATCCGCCACTGGCTGTGACTTCTATGATAACAACAACAGATTTTTCAAAATCCTCATCTATAAATATTTTGAAGTGTTCTTGTTCTTCAATCAGCCCGGTGACGTTTGAATACCTCAAAGTGTGTGAGAGAGATTAGGTATCTATTTAAGAACGTTTCTTAGAATTCTATTAGTCGACAAACATAAAGGTTCCTTATACATTAGTATTCAATGATTTAATTTAATAATTTAGCCGTTTTGTTTTACTTAATTGAATTAATTAATCAACCATTGTGGAATTAAATTGAAGAATAAAACGAACCTTTAGAGGGCAAATTTAGTGGGTAATTTGGTCATTCAATTTTTGAAGGACATTTTAGTAAACTAACTTCACCTAAAAATGTTCATGCTTATAATATAGTATGATAAACTTGGAAGGGGGCCTTGACGTAACTGGTAAGTTGTTATCATGTGACCAGGCGGATTCGAGCCGTGGAAACAACCTTTTACAAAAATACAGGGTAAGACTGCGTACGATAGACCCTTGTGGTCCGGCCTTTTCCCGGATCCCGCGCATAGCGTAGTTTAGTGCAGTGTAAGAGAAATAAACAAGAATAACTGAAAAGTATACTCCAAAAGAAAGAGATGGATAAAATCCTTAATTTAATGGAATTGCTATTTCAGCATAACATCTTTATTGGAATTGCCATTTCAGCACATATTACATTTGCATAAAACAAAATAAGCGACAAAAAGATGAACAAAAATTACAACTCAAGACATCAAACTTCTGACAATCTTTCTTTAGGACATGAATAAACAACACAAGAACATGCAAAAATGAAAGCATTTTTGATAATTAATTAATTAATTAACCCTCTTACAATCTGTCCTAATCTGTCCATTAGTACCAGTTAATGGACTTATATTACCCAATTTAATCATCGAGCTAATAAAATCATTAAAAAACTGAGTTTGACTGCCAGCATAACGATTCACTATAGCAATTGTAGCAGATCCAGATGTAGAAAACAACTCTTGATCAGTTTGAAGAAGTCCTTGATTATTTTGAAGATTAGTGAAATAGTCATTATCAAAATCATTAGGTGTTGATATATCAAGATTTGTAAAAGTATTGCCATTGTTTCCACCTTGAGGACAAATTCCTTGTAATGTTTGTAAAAACGTAGCGTCTACGGTTGGATCAGGGTTACCACTACCACTGAAGTTAAAGAGACGTTGTTCAAAAGTACCACATCTTGCTCTTCCAAATGTGTGTGCACCTGTATACATTCAGAACGAGTTTAAGCTTTATGCATTAACGGAATGAAAAATAGTTATACAATCGGATTACTTAAGAGTAACTGCATGTAATTTTTGTATAGTAATAAATACTTATCGGTAACCTAGTACAAATGGTAAGGTAAAAATAACACGGGCTAGCTAGTTTTCAGACTGATCATTGAAAAATAGTTAGCGTTTGCAAAGTCATTGAAAAATAATCACTATTTTGTTACAACACAAAAAGTTCCAGCATAATATACTGGAGATTGGTGTATCTGTGTATGAATTTCCAGCATATTATGCTAGAACTCCAGCACACAGAAAGTTCCAACATAATATATTGGAGATTTGAGCACATGTGTATGAACTTCCAGCATATTATGTTGGACCAGTATATTATGATAGAACTCTAGCACATTACACTAGAACTCCAGTATATTATGTTGGAAGTTTACATGTCAAAAATTCGAACTCCAATATACTATGCTGGAATATTTTTCGGATTTTGAACAGTGTTTTCGTTCAGACGATTTATCTTTACATAAAAAGTGATTAAATTTCGATTACTTTGAAACTTTGGCTATTTTTCAATTACCACTTATACAAATCTGGCTATTTTTAAATTTCGTCACCCAATGGTTAGTACTAACTTGCTAGAACAAGTTCAATCTCAAATTAACTCCTATATAATGATAGGTAAGTTTTTTTACATAACTAAGTCATTAAAAGACAATTACACAAATTGTTTATAAAAAGTGAGATCAGTAACCTGTAAAATGAGACATGTTACCTATTATAACAATATTTTTTTCTTTTTTGATCAAGTTTAAGACTAACACACCCATGTTGGGTGTTTTTCAACAAACTAAAATATTTTTTTTGTTTCCCACCTGGTGTCCGCTACTTGGAGTGGAGCCCGACTATATTCGAATTCGCGCCACGTAGGGCCCCTTTTGGGGGAAAGCGCTCCCTACCAAGAATTTTTCCATACCTAGGGCTCGAATCCGAGGCCTCTAATTAACGAACAAACTAAAATATACTGATAGTATAAAAATTCCTTACCCGAGAGAGCAACAAGATCAGTTAAATCCATCCCCTTATTGGTGAATTGTGGTGTCATTACAGCAAGGGTTTCAAAGGGGCTGGGGATATCACTATTAGCTCCAGATCGGTTTGCTGTTAAGCTGTCTCTTCTGCCAAAAAGTACTTGCCATGACGGACCTCCCGCCTGAAAATTTACTATCACAGGTTAAACTATACTGATATTATATATAATTTTTATACAGTCAATGTATATACAATGGCAGATTCAGAATTTTAAAGTCATAGGTGCTTGTCGATAAAAATTTTAAAAGAAAAAGAAAAATAAATTTATTGATGGATGCTCACCCGATACTTATCTTAAAATTTTGATAATTGCTATGTAAATCTACTAATCATAGTCAAAGACAATGGATGCTTAAGCACCCATATAGCCAATGTGCATATATTACATAAATCAGTAATAATTTCATTCCCTTTGAAAATTTTAAGTGGTAGTTCTTTCAAATGTGCCAAGATGACTTAGACTTTGTTATCAAATATTTTAGGGTAATCTTGAGAGTAAATTATTTAACTAATACTTCTTTCATTCACTTTTACGTGTTATGTTTCATTTTTTGAGAGTCAATTTGACTACTTTTTAAAGTTAAACTGCATTAGATTTTATTAATATTTTAAAATAAAAATTTAGATATTCAAAAATTATATGAAAAGTACTATAATTTGTAATTTTTCTCGTATCAATATAGTAAAAAAATACATGTTAAAATATTGGTCAAAGTTTATGTAGTTTGACTCTCGAAAAATGAAATATGACAAGTAAAAATGAACGGAGATAGTACTTAAAAAAGACTTCAAGAATAGTAAAAAATGGAGCAATAAGCAAGAGTTTTTCATATTTTTTGAAACTTGGAAAATGTCATATTTGTGATCTCTTACCAAGACAACTCCAATTTCAGATGCAATGGCTAAAATATCTGCACAAGATACAACACCAGGGCATACATTCTCTAATGCAGTTTTAATATCATCAACAATATCAAATCCTCCTGCACCTACATTAGGAGCTGCATCTTTCTCAGTTTGAGTCCCATCTGTGTCTAACAAAATTGATCCATCACAACCCTGTGCAAATATACACACGGTTAATTTCACGTTTGGTCACTGAACTTTTTCTCACAGTATAACAGTACACCTAGTGTACAACAACAACAACCTAGTGTAATTCCACAAGTGAAGTCTGGGGAGGGTAGAATGTACGCAGACTTTTACCCCTACTTTCAAGAAGACAGAGATGTTATTTTCGATAGACCCTCATGTGTTAAATTAACTGGACGTTAATTATTCTCTATAACAGTAAAGTCACGAGACTTTACCATTATTATTTATAACAAAG
Organism: Nicotiana glauca; assembly: GCA_026770625.1. Taxonomy (NCBI): domain Eukaryota; kingdom Viridiplantae; phylum Streptophyta; class Magnoliopsida; order Solanales; family Solanaceae; genus Nicotiana; species Nicotiana glauca. Next base: position 14,095 of record MU691891.1, read on the forward strand.
AAAATGATAACTGACCTACGGTCATGCAATATAAAAATCTTTACGCTATCAGTATATATAACGAATTCATTAAGACACATAAACATGCATGAAAATATAGGTTGAAATAATTCAAGGGTCGGGTTATTACATTAACAAAACAATCATGGAAATGAAGACGAATAATTTTAGCACCAGCTCGAGCATCAGTACGTTGCCTTTGATCCATAACACCACGTACAATACTTGTAACATTAGGGCAAGTGTTATCATAGAATGTTGCACTTAATTGTGCATTTGATGCTCCAAAAATTGCAACCAAGAAAAGAATTGTACCAACAAATCTTAAAAAAGACATGATTGACAACTTTTTTAAGGTTTTTTTTTTCAAGATTACTCAAGAAAATTGCTACTATATATTTTTGGATAGTCATTTTAGGTTGCTATTTATAGAATATAAGAAGTGGAGTAGAGATTCCGTTGATTTGAGGCTATTGAGAGTAATATCATTATCAAAGTAATTATTATGGAGAAAATAGGGAGACAAGGCCAAATATTAGCCGCCAATCACTATTAAATTGTAAGAAAACGAGTGAAGAAAATTATTTGTACGTTGCTTTCTTTTCAAGTTAATTAGAGAATTTTCAATTTTGTGCATTTAATTATATCTATAAGATTGGGCAATGGACGACTAGTCCAAATATATAATTGATCAACTCGTAGGATTTTAATTGGCTCCAACTTGTTATGTGGGGAGACGATTTCTATATAAATAGAGAGTAGAGTAAATTTTTGATTAAGAGATGTGTTTTCAAGAGAAAAAAGAAAATTATCCACGTGTTGTCTATGTTATATTGTCGGTAGAAAATAATTATGGAATGTCTAAATCTTTTAAATGTTTGATAGATAAATATCTAAACGAGAAATAAGATATATATGAGAAAATGGTTATTCAGGAGGAACTATAATTGATTATGAAAATCACTACTAAATAGTTTCATAATGTTTTAGATTATTTACTATAGAGATTGTATATTGGGCACATATACAAGAATAATTGGAGAAAGAATAAGAACATATGAGGGACATATACTCGATATTGTAGATTACGAGAACATAGTTATGTTACAAAAATTGCAAATAGAAAAAAGTTGTATGATATATATTTGTATATATGCCGCGCCAGATTCGAGATTTGAAATTTATAATTAAGTTTCTACGATAACCTTAAGTTAATATACAATAACAATTAATTTACAGTCAAATATTATTATAGATATTCAGTGGATTTCTTATACATATATACATAATCTGGACAAAGGTTACTGAATTTATGTGAACCCGTATATTACACGATAGATCTGTATATGTATTACAATTCCAAAGATTAGGAGCTGACTATTTGTAAATTCTAATTTAGCTTCAAATGATTTTTATTTATTTATTAGCTTCATATGACTTTAAGTGAACGAGTCAAAGTTACCTTTGTCTAAACAATATGATTAAGACAAGATAAATTCGATTGGATTTTACAACAATGTCAATTAACTATGGACTTAACTTTACTCCGAGTTTACTTATATCACCTAATCATGAATTGGATGAATAATGTTCACATCATTATAAGGAATTACAATCACAGAAACAGTAAGAAGTAGTATTTAATAAAATTGGCCAGCTACTTATTTTCATGAAAGTTCTGTCTTTATTTTGTTGAAAAAAAATCAAATGCACGTGTAGGCCTACAAATATGGACGATTTTTTGTTAGGCCCAAGAATTTAAGTGACTGTCAAATAATGTAGGGGTGCATTCGAATCGGTTTATCGATAAATCGAATCGATTATTTGTTATCGGTTCATCGATAAACGAAATCGAAAAAATAGAAACCTTATTGAAACGATAACGATAAGCATATGTACAAATCGATAGTCGATAAGTAATTATCGATAAGGGTCAAAATTGAATCGATAAATCGAATGTACACCCCTAATTATTTCATCTACCACATTTAAGGAATGATCATATTTAAAGCTGAAGGGAATGAAGTTCAAATTAATGGAAAATAAAATTAGCAGTGATGATGTACTTTTATTTTTTTTAATACCGTTGGAGTGTTGGTGGCATATATTTGATCCCTTATTTTAGTTTCGTTGCATATGTCTATTGACANATCGATAAGAGTCAAAATCGAATCGATAAATCGAATGCACACCCCTAGAATAATATCTATCGAAAACAAAGAAAAAGAGACTAATAACTTGTCACTTTGCAGCTAAATTATTTTCGTGCCATTTTTCCTTCTTTCGAGTGCTTAATTTATCCACGATTAGCGTACGAGATCGTGGGACAGTTACAAAACCTTTATTATACTAATATTCTTTTCTATATTTTTGTAACGGTCCGGCCAATCGTTTTGAGTATTGTAGACTCGTTCTTATTTATTGCTTCTCTGCTCATTCGTCGTATGTGACTTGTCGGGGTGGATGGTTTAGTTTCGAGGATGTTTCAGAATGAGTTGAGACACTTAGTCCAAAGGTTGGAAGCCTAAGTTGAAAGAGTTGACCGGATGTTGACTTATGTATAAATGGCTCCGAAATGGAGTTTTGATGGTTCCACTAGCTCCGTATGGTGATTTTGGACTTAAGATTGTGATGACCCAAAATGTCATCTTTAAATTAAATAATCATCTCGGTGTTTTAAGACCTTGAAAAGCGCTATAAATAAGTCCTCGACTTGCATGCGCAGTCCGTATAATTTTCCGGAAAGTTTTTGTATGAAAAATGGATTAAATTATGAATTAGAGCTTTAAAACTCATCTGAGTTGACTCTGGTCAACATTTTGAGCAAATGAACCCGGATCCAAGTTTTGACCATTCCGGTAGTTATCGTGATTTGGGACTTGTTCATATACCCGAAATCGAATTCGGAGGTCCCTAGATCAAATTATCGCTATTTAATGGAATCTAGAAATCTAAGGCTAAAAATTTCTTAAGTTTGACCGGAGATTTGACTTTTGAGCAAATGACCCCGAAATGGAATTTTGATGATTCCAATAGTTTCGTATGGTGATTTTGGACTTAGGAGCATGTTCGGATTTGGATTTGGAAGTTCGTAGAACAATTTAACGCATTTTGGCAAAAGTTGAAAAATAGAAATTTTTTGGAAAGTTTGACCGAGGGTTAACTTTTTGATATCGGGGTCGGAATCTAGTTCTGAAAATTTTCATAGCTTTGTTATGTTATTTATGAATTGTGTGAAAATTTTGAGGTCAATCGGACTTGATTTGATAGGTTTCGGCATCGAATATAGAAGTTGGAAGTTCTTAGTTTCATTAAGCTTGAATTGAGGTCTGATTCACGATTTTAGCATTGTTTGATGTAATTTGAGGCATCGACTAAGTTTGTGTCATATTTTGGGACTTGTTAGTATACTTGGTTGGGGTCCCATGAGGCTCGAATAAATTTTGGAAGAGTTTTTGGAAGATTTTGGCGTTTAGAGCATAAACATGTAATGATCCGAAGGTCCATTTTCAGTTATAGAAATCGAAATTTGATTTCGAGACTTCTTGAATTTTGATAATGAATTATAGGAGTGATCTGGAAAGTTTGGTCTAATTTCATCAAGTCGCGATTGGGTTTTTAACGTGAAACATGAGTTAATTATTTAACGAGCGAAATGAGAACCTCACTAAGCAAATGAGCTCCGAATTGAGTTTCCGTTGAAGGACTATGTTCGTATTATTATTTTTGAATCATAGGAACAAGAATCATCAAATTCCGAGTTCGTATGATGGAGTTAGAGCCTTTTTAGTGAAATTAAAGATTTTGGTGCAACAGATCTGGTGTGCACCTTTAGCGACCAGATTTGACCACTTTTAGCGACGAGAATTGACTTTTAGCGACCAGAATCGGTTTTTTTTTTAATGTTGTTTCTATTTTTTTTTTTGCTTATTTTTGGTGAAAGAACACGGCTTGAGGTGATTTTTGAGCAAGAAATCATGGGAAATCTTGAGGTAAGTCACTTGTGATCATTTCTACTCCATAATATTAAATTATCATCGAATAATCTGACTAGATTACATGTTTTTGAGGTGTAAATTGGGGATTTAGGCCTAGGGATTTGAAAATAAGATTTGAAGATTTGGAGGCCGAATTGTTATCGGAATTTTGTAATTTTGGTATGGTTAGACTTGTGGCTGAATGGGTTGTCGGATTTTGTGAGTTTCGTCGGATTCTGAGACGTGGGCCCCACAAGAAATTTTGAGTTAAATTTCGGATTTTGTTGGAAATTTTATATTTTTATACGGAATTAATTCCTATAATTTTTATTTACTGACTCGAATTGTTCATGACTAGATTTGAGAATTTCGGGCACGAATTCGCGAGGCAAAGGTTTGTTGGAATTTTAAATTGGCTGCAAAGCGAGGTAAGTGTTTCGTCTAACCTTAGCTTGATGGATTAGGAGTTGTGTCTTATTTGTTACATGTTAATTGTGGAGTACGACGTATAGGCATGGTGACGAGTATCTATACGTTGGTGTCAAGCATGCCCGTGAGTCTTGTATTGTAATTGTTATGACTCCGTTGTGGTTTATTGCGCTTCATATGTTATTATTGTTTTGATATTATTGTTCCCTTGCCGGGATATTATTGAAATATTATTGTTCCCTTGTCGGGATGTTGTTATATTGCTCTTGTTCCCTTGCCGGGATTCTTTGTGATTTTTATTGGTTTGTAAATGGGAGCGTGTGGTACGCCTACCACAAGATAATTGAAATGGGAGGGGGTGATACGCCTACCACAAGATAACTAAAATGGGAGGGGGTGGTACGCCTACCATAAGATAATTGAAATGGGAGCGGGTGGTACGCCTACCACAAGATAATTGAATGGGAGCGGGTGGTACGCCTACCACAAGATAATTAAAATGGGAGCGGGTGGTACGCCTACCACAAGATAATTAAAATGGGAGCGGGTGGTACGCCTACCACAAGATAATTAAAATGGGAGCGGGTGGTACGCCTACCACAAGATAATTAAAATGGAAACGGGTGGTACGCCTACCACAAGATAATTGAAATGGGAGCGGATGGTACGCCTACCGCAAGAGATACATGAAATGGGAATGGGTGACACGCCTGCCACAAGACATAATGAAATGGGAGCGAGTGGTACGCCTACCACGAGATAAATGGAATGGGAGCGGGTGGCACGCCTGCCACAAAATAAATAAAATGGAAGTGGGTGACACGCTTGCCACGAGATACGAGAAACGGGAGCGGGTTGCACTCCTGCAACAAGTTGTGAAATGAAAGTGAATTTTGCCTTTGTTTTCTTTATCTTTGTACATAGATGGATTTTGGTTCCTTTGTAATCCTCTCGATATTCTGTTGTTGCCTGTTATTCCCTGAAGCATGTTTTCCTCCTCCCATCTTTACTTGTATATTTATATTTTACTTTTCGCTGTATATTATATAACTGCACAAGTTTATTTGGTAGTCTGGTCCTAGCCTCGTCACTACTTCGCCGATTTTAGGCTAGGTACTTACCAACATATGGGGTCAGTTGTGCTGATACTACACTCTGCAGTGTATGCAGATACTGATACCAGAGTGCTTGGACCGCAGTGAGGGTGTTGTCTTCAGCCCACACAGGCGACACGAGGTAGTCCGGCAGACGTCTGAGGGCCTTGGCGTCACCTCCTATCTTTTTCTTTATCCTGTTTCCTTTACTCATTTCAGAAACAGTGTATACCATATCTTTCAGACTTTGTATATAGTATTCTTAGACCATCTGTGAAGCTGTGAACCAAATTCTGTGTCGAGTTGTATTTAGACTTCCGCAGTTTTGTATTAAGATAAATTGTCAGATTTTGTCTTCCGCTTAATTATTTTTGCTATTTGCATGATAACTACTCATCACTGATAATAGTTTAAAAATGGAAAAGGTTAAGTAATTAGAATAATTTGGCTTGCCTAGCTTTTACCAGTAAATGCCATCACGGCTCTCGAGGGTGAAAAATCTGGGTGGTGACAAAGATTGTGTCCGGATATTGATTTGGAGATCCATAAATAATTATGGCTTGAATTGGCGAAAGTTGGAAAACTTGAAGGTTGGAGAGTAGAGAAGTTTAGCCGAGAGTTGACTTTATAGTTACCGGGCTTGGATTTTGGTTTCAAAAGTAGGAATAGGTCTGTTGTGTCATTCATGACTTGTGTGCAAAGTTGAGGTCAATCGGAGTTGGTTTGATAGGTTTCAACATCGATTGCAGAATTGAAAATTCATCAGTTCCTTAGGCTTGAATTGGGGTGTGATTCGTATTTTTTTATGTTCTTTGATGTGACTTGAGGCCTCAACCAAGTTCGTATAGTGAGTTAAGATTTGTTGGCATATTTGGTTGAGGTCCCAGGGGCCTCGGGTGGATTTTGGATGGTTTAACGGATTAAAATTGGACTTAGAAAATATAATAAAGTTCTTCAAGTCTGGTGTCATCGCACTTGCGGAAGGATTGGCCGCATGTGCGGACCCGTAGAAGCGGCTAGGTGCGTAAAACCAGAAGACATCTGGAAAGCGCATGTGCGGAGGAGAAATCCGCAGAAGCAGTTGCACTCCTGCACGAAGTGTTCCGCAGAAGCGGAGTTTGGCAGTGAGGCTAGGGAACGCAGATGCGATGATATGATCTGTAGATGCGGTCCATCAGGTGTGAATAGTGGACTGTAGGTTTGGCTAGGTCAGGGGCTTAAGTGGACTTCGCAGAAGCAAAGATTTCTCCGTAAAAGCGGAATCGCAGGTGCGGCCCTTGACTCCCTAGGTGCGAAAGCACTAGCAGTGTGTTAAATTCGAAGTGTTCCGAGATTTCTTCTTTTTTGAACTTTGCAATCTCGGTTGGAAGCGTTTTTTGAGAGAGGTTTTACTGGATATCAAGAGGTAAGTTACTTTTGGTTGTTTTAATTTATTAATAGTGAATACCAATTGAATTTCCCACCTAGATTATGTATTTTTAAGGTAGAATTTGGCAAATTTTTGAACTAGGGATTGGAGAGTAGATTTGGGGATCTGAGTGATGATTTGATATCGGAATTGAGTAATTTTGATATGGTTGGACTCGCTGTTGAATGGATGTTCGGATTTTGTTTGATTTCGAGACGTGGGCTCAGTGTTGACTTTTTGACTTTTGTCAAAGAACTTAGCTTTATCATATGAAATTCATTTCTATAGCTTGTGTTGATTGTATTGAGTTGTTTGTGGCTGGATTCAAGTTGTTCGAAGGGCTGATTCGCAAGACAAAGACTTGTTGGAGTAGAGATTTGCACGGTTTGAGGTAAGCAATAATTCCGAACTTGGGTCTGAGGGTATAAATCCCTGAACTACGTGTTATGTGGTTGGTGTGAAGATGAAGCACATGCTAAGTGACAGGCCTGTGTGATAAGTATATATTTTGACTACTTATTAGTACCTTTTTACTTTTGTGTTAGTCTAAAAGTGTTGATTTATGCTCCTAAAACTAATGAAAGTATGCACATTGCAGGAGTGTCGGAGATGTGGGCTCAAATGAAGAAATCCAACTCAAAAGGAGTATTTCGACTAATAAGGCAAGAAGGGGAGCAACATATCTGAAGTGTGGTCCGTAGAAGAAACTGTAGACCGCATGATTCCCTTTACGCCTGCAAATCTGATGTAGATACATTCAGATATTATAGATATTCAGTGAATTTCTTATACACGTACATAATGTGGACAAATGTTATTGAATTCATATGAAACTGTGTATTACACCTTGGATCTGTCATGTACATATGTATTGCAATTCGAAGATTAGGAGCGGAATATTTGTAAATTCTAATTTAGCTTCATATGACTTTTTACTTATTTATTATTTTATTTTCATATATATTTTTTTTAGCTTCATATGACTTTAAGTGAACAAGTCAAACTTACCTTTGACTAAACGATATGATTAACTCAAGGTAAATTCGACTGGATTTTACAACAATGTCAATTAACTTTGGACTTAAGTTTACTCCAAGTTTACTTATCTCACCTAATCATAAATTGGATGAATAATGTACACATCATTATAAGGAATTAAGCATTTAAGAAAATTAGTCAGCTACTTATTTTCATGAAAGCTATGTCTTTATTTTGTTGCAAAAAAAATCAAATGCACGTGTTCCAACTTCTTAGAAGAGGGAACATAGGCACCTCTCAGTCAACACGCTAGCTTGCCTAGCAGGGATAGTTTTGGTATTTCAACAGATTTTTATGCTTCAGGTATAATGTGCTAAATGCAATAATGTGAGTAGACTTCCTTATGGGCCCCACCTGAACATCATTGCAGACGTAATTGTCAATAGATGCACTCAAACGTGGGCTCCAGTAGTAGCCTTTTGATGAATCATGCCCTACGGGCCCCAATTAATTATACTATTTCATAACCAGCTCTCTTCAAATAAAAGTAAACTACTCCTACCATATTTGATACCTTATATTAACATTTAATTTTTCATGTAATTAGAGAGAACCTATATATCTGTCTAGAGCTCTAACGAAAAGGAATAACATTTTCAAAAATTAGAAACTACCCAGCTCAAACAAGTAAGAATTGAGAAAAGCACAAGTACTAATCCAAGCGCTTTGTCGATACCATTTTGAAACTTCCGCTCCTTGCCTTACGGGTGGGCGTTCGGGCAGTTCGGATTAAATCTAGAATTTCGGTTTGAATTTTCGGATTTTGGATTTAAGAAATAACAGCCCAAATCCAATCCAAATAAGCTCGGATTGGACCAGATTTTTTAAGTTCGGTTTCGGATTAATCGGGTTGATATTTTGGATTTTCGATTTTGAGCTTATAAGTTGACATAATTCTTCTTTTTACAAAAATTAATATCCAAATGAAGTACTCATATTTAATTGTCTGAAAAGTTACTCATTCTCATCGCAATAATCCAAATAAAGTATTCATGTAATGAAATTACTATCAAGAAAATACAACAGAGATATTAATACGGTTGATAAGAAGCAGCAATAGTAAAATCATGTCCAAATAGAGAATGTATTCTAATAGTATCTTAGTAATTAATATTGCATATATGAAATAATAGCTAATGGATATGATATTTAACTTATTATTATTGACATATAGATAACGTACGAAATATAAAGTATAAAATTATTGGATTTTTGGAGTATCCGATCCGAAATCCAAAAAAATTTAAATCCAAAATGCAATCCGTAATCCGAAAAGCCAAAACAAAAATTTTAAAAATTCGGATTTCGATTTGGATTTCGGGTTTGCCCAAACTATGCCCATCCCTACCTTGCATGCAAACATGATTTGAAATTAATACTATACTAAAAGAGAAATTAAAGTTATCTTATTTCTCTAAATAATTTCTTAAGAAGTCCATCATGAAATTAATGTTACAGTTGCTTTTAACTCTATCCACGTTGAGCTACTGTTGTTATTTTGAAATTATATCATCAAAAATTCATAAATTAAATGTTACTACGTTAATTTTAATTAAATAAATTAAAAAGATGATATTAATGAGATTAGAGTAACTGCTCCACTGTACGAGGGCGGCTAAGCACTTCAGTGGCCTAAAGCCAAAATTAATTTGGAGGCCTTAAAATTTACAAAAAATAAAACCTTTTTTCCCAAAAAAAAAATTGTTTTAATTTTTGAGATGCAAAATTATTACTAATTTTTAAATTATTTCTTCTAAGAATACTTTTTCAAATGATAATATAGCCAACTCATTTAATTTTTCTTAAGAATTATTGATCTTAGGTAAGATTTTATCAGTTTTAATTTTTGAAAATATTTTTTCAATGAGGTAACTGTTACATGATATGTACATTATTTTATAAGAAATATAAGTATTTAAAAAGAATCATGTCTTTAACACTTTTAATTTAGAATAAGTATAAACTATCAATATTAAAGTGGCTATTATATTTTAAGGAACATTCAAGGTAAGACAATTTTTTTTTTAATTTTTGCCATCAAATGATCTTATATTTTTACCACTAAAATTCTTGAACTATTGAATTTTTAAACTCTTGGAGAAAGAAGTAAGAAAGAAATAAAAAAAGAAAGTACGTAATCTTATAAGGAAGAGGGTATAAAAATTTAAACCTATTCATATATTCCATATAATAATTCTAATATTGATGGTTTATTCAAATGCAACAAAATTATCTTTCCTTTTATATGAAAATGTTATTTTCCTACTAAAAGACACAATAATTCTTTTAAAGGAAACTTATAAATTTATTATTGCTAAAAATGAGCCCCTTAAATTTGAAGGCCTAAAAAGTAGAGTCGTCAATATGGGCTTGGCCCGTTGGGCCAGCCCAGCCCAGCCCGTGATTTAGCAGGGTTGGGTTAGAATTTTTGGAGCCCGTTTAAAAATGAGCCTTTTAAGCCCGGCCCGAGTAAGCTCGTGGCCCGCGAGGCTTGACTGAGGCTGGACCGGGCCGGCCCGTGGGCCTAATAAAATATTTATTTAAAATATATAAAAAATAAAAAGTATACTGCCTTTAGAAATGGAAAGTCAGAATTGAATCTTTACTAAGAGGAACCAAAACTTGATCTTGAGAAGTTTCAAGAGGTGATGTTGTCATGTATTCGAAGTACCATTCTAGAAAATATCCCAATTTTTCAATGATGGTGCGTAATGTACATAGCATTCTTTTTACCATTGTACCATCAGAATCAATATTTAGCATTGGTGGCGTGTTTTACAAAGTACAGATGTTGCATTTATTATGAAAATGTCCAAACGCTTGTTACTATTTGAAATTGGCTACATAAGTTTTTCCGAACTCAAACTGGTAATATTTTTTATGTGAATTTAACTATTATTAATTTTTAAAATTTAATTATTTTTAATATTTAACTAATTAATATTCCATATGAATTGTAGATGAAAGTGAAGATGTTAAGACAACCTTGTCACAAGCGGATTCAAATGTGTTTGATGAAGATGATGTGTTGGATATCTCATAAGCATTATGAACGTTCTCTTGAATAGTTTGTTTTAGTTTTGACTTTTAGTGAATGAAATATAGTCGTGTCTTTTACTCTCTCTATTTTAGTATTTATTGTGATATATTGGAATAATATAAAAAGTTATTAAGTTTTGCGTATTTTTTCCAATAAGAGATTTTTTTAACTTTTAAATAATTATCTTTTTTTAGGTCAGAACTTAAAGAAAAAATATAAAATTATATTTTTAAAAATGATGGGCCGGCCCGT
>MU691891.1:33719-44689 GCA_026770625.1 Nicotiana glauca
TAAGGACTCACAGTCATGCTAGACACGGATGTATAGATACTCGTCAAAATGCCTATACATCGTAATCGATCACATAGCAATTAGCAACAAGACTCAACTCCTATTCCCTCAAGCTAGGGTTAAACCAAACACTTACCTCAAAGCCTTGAAATCCACTTAATCCTCAACTATTGTTTTACCTCGCGGTTCCACCTCCAATTCGCTCGAATCTAGTCACAAATTATTCAATTACTTTAATAAACACTATATGCATTCAAAATGATTTTCCCAAGTTTTCCCAAAAATTCCAAAAATGCCCCCGAGCCCACGTGGTCAAAACCCGAGGTTCGGACCAAAACCCGGTTACCCATTCCCCCACGAACTCAAATAGGTAATTTGTTTTGAAATCGGACCTCAAATCGAGGTCCAACTCCCCAATTTATAGAAAACCTAGGTTCTACCCAAAAACCCCAATTTTACCCATGAATTCCTTGATTTCAAGTGGAAAATATGTTTAATGATATTAAAGATTGAAAGAATCAAGTAAAAATCAACTTACAAGTGATTTGGGATGAAGTTTGCTCTTGTAAAATCGCCTATGGGGTTTGGGCTCTGAAAGAATGGTGAAAAGTGATGAAATTTCGACTATGTATAAAAATTGCTGGGCTACGGGTATGGCAATTGCGAACATTGGTTTGCATTTGCGAACAATGTTTTTCTTGGGAATTGCGACAATGGAGATCGCATTTGCGAACCCAGGTCTGGCTGCCTAGGTTCACATTTGCGAACTATTTCTCGCATTTGCGACCAAGGCCATCTCACTTTTGCGAGCAAGAGCATCGCATTTGCGACTACATCCCTTCATACCAGACTTCGCATTTGCGAAGTCTTTATCGCAATTGCGATCCTGCCCGGCCTTCCCCTTCTTCGCATTTGCGATGGTGCCTTCGCATTTGCGAAGCTCGCATTTGCGAGAAATTCTTCGCAAATGCGAAGATACCAGAACTGAGGAATACCAGCTTTTTCAAATATGAGAAATGTACTCCGATGCCTATCCAAAACTCACCGAGCCCTCGGGGCTCCAACCCAAACATGCACACAACCTCAAAAAGACCCTACGAGCAAAACCCTACGGACTTGCTCGCGCGATCAAATCACCAAAATAACATCATTTACATAGAATCAAGCCTCAAAACAAATAATTTTTCTTTTAAACTTCATGAACTTTCAAACTTGGAACTTATAGTCCGAAACACGTCAAACGACGTCCGATTTTGACCAAACTTCACAGAAAGCGCTTAAAAAATATATGAGACTTGTACCGGGCGTCGGAACCAAAATACGAGCCCGATACCACAATCTTTTAATAAATTTCCATTTCCATTTTCCTTAATAATTTCAGAAAAACAATTTCACGAAAAAATTCATATCTCGGGCTCTAGACCTTCGAATTCGACTCCGGACATATGCCCGAGTCCCATATTTTTCTACGGACCTTTCGGGACCGTCAATCTCGGGTACGGGTTTCTGTTTACGAAAAATGTTGACCAAAGTCAACTATGATCATATTAATAGCAAAATTCTTCAAAATTTTTACAGAATTCACATATTTCAACATAAAAACTTTCCGGCTACGCGCCCGGACAGTGCACGCAAATCGAGGCAAGTAAAAATGAGGTTTTTAAGGCCTTGGAAGCACGGAACGAATGAGAAAACAGGTGATGAAAGGGTCATCACAATAATACACTTGCCTAACATTATGTGCAATTATGAAAGGATCATAGCGATCATACTCCCTCGTATAATTAACCTCAATTATGTTGTATTGATTGTGTACTCTTGTACCTTTTGTTGGATTTGGATCAAACCACTTGCATCTAAAGAGTATCAATTTCTAATATGGCCAACCTGTATATTCTAGTTCTGTTATTTCTTTGAGCATACCATAATAATCAATATCTCCAACTTGGTTGTCATCACCACCTTGAACCCACACCCCACTATTGTTGCTATTTTTATTTTTAGAGCAATCCTCTGTATGAAACTTATAACCATTCACAACATACTTAGATATTGTTGTGACCTCAAGTCCAGGTCCCCAAGATATATCTTTCAAAAATTGATTTACACCATTATTTGGATCATTTACCTACATGTTATTAAAAAAATTCATAAGTTAGCATAACTTCCAAACATTGTTTACCTACATAGTGTTAGAATATTTTAAGGATAAAATTACAAATTATTTGAACCACGTATCAAATCTCGTATATACGGCATCATGGCCAAATTGACCCACGAAGTAACTGTGACACATCAAATATTTTTAGTAGTTGCATTGAGATGTTATCACAATAAATTTTATATTTTGATAACTACTAAATCAATACTTACTTGAGAAATGGTACAACTTCGAGACAATTTAGCAACACATGAAGTGTAGTTGACTTGTACTCCATATCACTCAAACTTCTCTTTGTAACATCCTTATAACATCGGCCTTGTTGATTGAATATGGACATAGGCGGATATAATGGATCATTCACACATTTTACCGTGTGCCTATTGGGCATATTCCTACCACGCACATTACTCTCAAAATAATAAGAACAAAAATGAGAAGTTTCCTTTGCAAGATAAGCTTCGTATATAAATACTTCAATCCTATTCCTCTGCTTAACAAATTATTTGTATTTGCCAATTATCTTACATAATTTCAGGTTAGCCAAGAACATTCAAATAAAATAGAAAATTACATCAAACTTATAATATTACCTCTCAAAGGGATACATCCATCTGCGTTGAACAGGTCATCCAAGTCGTGCCTCGTGTACAAGGTGGATTGGAAGTTGTTCCATCACATCGAAAAACCACATGGAAATATCTTTTCCATCTTAGTAGAAGTTAGACGAATGTTCTGATCCATCCAGAGTAGGTTTTCTTCCTTAATGTGGAAGAAAACAAGTCTTTGAAAAACAAACTAATCTCTATGATGGGTTTCCAAATTCTTTCAGGCAAACCACAAATTGCAATAGGCACTAATGTCTCCGTGAAAACATAATAGCCATGACTTTTCAAATGGCTCAACTTCCCTACCTCCATGTCAACTTTTTCCCAAGATTCGACACATAACCCTCAAGCATCTTCAATTTCATTACCCAGTCACAAATTTGCTGTCTTTCCTCCAAAGTGAATGTGTAACTTGCTTTGGGCTTGAACACCTTACCATTGTTTTCTGTTTGCAAGTATAATTCAGGCCGCTTGCAATATTCTTTTAAGTCCATTCTAGCCTTCGGGTTATCTTTTATCTTACATTTAACATCCATCACTGTGTTGAACAAATTGTCAAAATAATTCTTCTCAATATGTGTTACGGCCCAAAATCCACTAAGGGCCGTGAAGGCGCCGGACACCACTGTCAGGCAAGCCAACCAAAATACTTAATTAAATTTTCGTTTTAAATATTTCCGAAACCACTTCTTTTATACGTTTAAACAATACATAGTAAATTCCACTAAATAAATAATGAAACATTTAACAACTTTCATAAATCTGAATAATCTCATAGACATCCCAGAATCCAGTGTCACAAGTACATGAGCTAATTCTAGGAAGCAATACAATACAATACAACAACCGTCCGGAATATGAATTGGACAGGAAGCAAATACTATACACTGAAAGAGACTATACTAGCTCCGGGTTGCCTTGAGTAATGCAGCTCACCTAGTCCCCGTATCATCCATGCAGCTACACCCAGTAGGCCACTAGAAGTACATGTGCAACAAAAATGCACAGAAAGTGTAGCATGAGTACAGAAACAATGTGTACTCAGTAAGTATCCCGTCTAATCTCGAAGAAGTAGAGACGAGAGGTCGACTTCGACACTTACTAGTGGTCTAATAATGTTATATCAATAATATATTAAATCGTGGATTTTTGTAAACATGATTTTTAATCCAACGGAATGAAGCAAGTACACAACTCTTTCTTTTGTAGGAAATTTCCAAATTCCTTTTCACCATTCATACAAATATTCTCAAGCCGAGAAGAGGCAATAACAACTTCAATAAGTTCAAGGCAAGCAATACAAGCATGCGCAAATCATGCCGAGGACCTACGGCCCGATCCAACAATATTTAAACTGTGCACTGCTAGAGGGTCAAATGGCGCGAACCATAGATGCATCTATTTAATCTACCAAGGCATTCGACCCATTCCAGAATTTAAACACACACAGACAATCAATTATCCAAAGAAAACCAATTCTCTTTTAACAATTTAGACAAATGAAGTTTAGTTATTTTTAGAAATTCATTTACCAATTCGGTAGGTTTTAAGCGGTTCAATTGTTAATAAGATTACAGATATTCCAAGTATAGCATGCTTTTGGGTCCTAGACTACCCGGACTTATACATATTAGTAGCTACGCACGGACTCTCGTCACCTCGTGCATACGTAGCCTCCACAAATAGAGCACATAACCAATTATTTTACCTATGGGGACAATTGCCTCTAACAAGGTTAAAAAGGAGACTCACCTCGCTTCGAAGTTCCATAACCGGCAATCCACGCCCCTTCGAAGACTCAATTGATGCAAAATGCTCCAACGCTAGCCAAAAATTATTTAAACCCATTAATATGAAATCAACTACTCATTATAATCCAATTTATAACAATTCCTAACCCCGATCGAAAATTTGACAAAAATGCCTTCGGGCCCAAGTGCCCGAATTCCAAAAATTTTCGAAGATAAACTCTACCCATAACCTCACGAACTCAAATATATAATAAATTCTCAATTCCATTACCAAAATCGTGGTCAAAATCCAAAAACACTAAATTTCTAGGTTTTCCCTCAAACCCCAAGTTTCTACAAATTTCCATGTCCAAATCCATATATAATGATGTATTTAACTCAAAACTAGCATAAATTACTTACCTCATGCTTGGGGGTGAAGATGAAACATTAAAGTTGCTCCAAAAATCGGCTAAAATGGAAGAAATGGGGTTGGAATGAACCCAAACCCTAATTTAAAATAACCTCATTGCCTCCAGCACTTCCGCACTTGCGGTCCCTTGACCGCTTCTGTGGTTCCGCAGGTGCGGCCTTTCTACCGCTCCTGTGGTTTCTCACTAGGCCCCCTTTTCGGCTTCTGCGCCACGACCACCGCAGCTGCGGTCCCGTTTCTACCGCTGCATGACCGCTGGTGCGGTCTCTTCACTTCTGGTCCAAAACCGCATCTGTGGATCTCTGGCCGCTTCTGCGGCTCTGCACTTACGGCCCAAGTCTCTCGCAGGTGCGATTATACCAGCAACCAACAACTTCAGCCCTTTACCGAAATTCCATTTTTGATCCGTTCACCACCCGGAATGCACCCGAGGCCCCCCGGGACCCCAACCAATCATACCAACCAGTCCCAAAACACATTACGGACTTGCTCGAAGCCTCAAATCATATAAAACAACGCTAAAATCATGAATCGACCTCCAATCCAAGCTTTATGAGCTTTAGAATTTCAAACTTTTACTTTCGATGTTTAAACCTATCAAATCACATCCGATTGACTTCAAATTTTGCACACAAGTCATATTTCGACCCTGCAACTTTCAGAATGAGATTCCGACCCTGATATCAAAAAGTTCACTTTCGGTCAAACTTCTAAAAAACCTTCAAATTTCTATCTTTAGCCAAATGACTCCAAAATGACCCACGGACCTCCGAATTCACTTTCGATCATGCTCCCAACTCCAGTATCACAATACGGAGCTACTCCCAGACTCGAAACCCCAAACAAGCATTGGTAATGCTGAAATGCTCTTCAACCCATACTTATGCAATTTCTTCCAAAAGGCTAACTTCATGTCACGACCCGGATTTTCCACCCTCGGGAGTCGTGATGGTGCCTACTAATAGGAGCTAGGCAAGCCAACTCAATTTACTTCATTTAACAATTTTCGACCATTTAATAAAAATAAATCATAATATGATAAAACGGAAGTCTTAAATATAAATAACTGAAAACAAATGAGGAAGTTCAATCACAAACTCTACCCAGAACTGGAGTCACTAACTCACGAACATCTATAGAATTCTAAACACAAGGTCTGTATAAAACACATTACTATTTGTTCCGGTACTAGGATAACAATCGAATAATAAAGATAGAAGAGACTCCGGACCATGCGGACGTCAGCAAGGCTACACCGAAATCTCTGGAATGAAGTCAGCTCCCAATCAACTACTGCTGTCCAAAAGCTGCTACTCCGGCGCTGTGATCTGTGCAAAAAGATGCACAGAGTGTAGCATCATCATAACCGACACCATGTGCTGGTAAGTGCCTAGCCTAACCCTAGTGAAGTAGTGACGAGGCTAGACCAGACTACCAGATAAACCTGTGCAGTTATGAAATATATTGCAGAAAATAAATAGGAAATAAGCAGTTTATAAAAGGAGGGGGAAAACATGTTTTGGGGAGGCAATAGTTACAAAAGAAGTCTAAACTTAAGGATAGAACATCCAACAGAAACTTAAACCCGGAAAAAACACACTTAAGCTATAATTTGTTGCGGCGCGCAACCCGGACCGATCACATAACAATACTGTTGCGTCGTGCAACCCGATCCTCAATTATCATTGTTGCGGCGTGCAACCTAATCCATAAATATACAGTGTTATTGTGGCGTGCAACCCGATCCATAAATATATAGTGTTGTTACGGCGTGCAACCCGATCCACGATTATAACTATCGGGGCGTACAACCCGATCCATATATAAATAACAAACCTCACCCAGTCAACAATCGCAAGTAAGGGGTAGAGGGGGTAACAACTAATGACAGCAATCCCGGCAAGGGAAGGAGAAAAATTAACAAAACCAATAACACGTCCCGGCAAGGGAGTAACCATCAACTCTTTCTCTTTCTTACACTTCTCACTTATAATTCACTTTAACATTCGAGCCATCGCTCCAAGAGTCATTTCATATCATATACCTTCTCAATCCGTAACACAACTCGAGCCATTGCTCCATGGAGTTTAGTAATCATAATCTCTGTCCCATGCTCTTTACAATATATAGAAATCATCAAATAAGCATGGAAGAGTCACAACAATTAAGGATAATCTCAATATAAGGACACATGGACATGCTAGACACCAGTGTATAGATACTCGTCACCATGCCTATACACCATACTCGACAAATATCAATTAGCAAATAAGACTCTACTCCTATTCCCTCAAGCCAAAGTTAGACCAAACACTTACCTCAACTTCCACGGCTANAATCCCGGCAAGGGAAGGAGAAAAATTAACAAAACCAATAACACGTCCCGGCAAGGGAGTAACCATCAACTCTTTCTCTTTCTTACACTTCTCACTTATAATTCACTTTAACATTCGAGCCATCGCTCCAAGAGTCATTTCATATCATATACCTTCTCAATCCGTAACACAACTCGAGCCATTGCTCCATGGAGTTTAGTAATCATAATCTCTGTCCCATGCTCTTTACAATATATAGAAATCATCAAATAAGCATGGCAAAGTCAAACCAATTCAGGATAATCTCAATATAAGGACACGCAGTCATGCTAGACACCAGTGTATATATACTCGTCACCATGCCTATACACCGTACTCGACAAATAGCAATTAGCAAATAAGACTCTACTCCTATTACCTCAACCCAAAGTTAGACCAAACACTTACCTCGATGCTTCAAACTCAACTCAAGCCTCTAGTATAGCTTTACCCCTCGAATCCACCACAAAACCGCTCGAATCTAGTCACAAATTACTTGAATGTATCAACAAATGCCAATTGAATCAATTTGAATGCACGAAAATGAATTTCCTAAAGTTTTACTCAAACTTTCCAAAACGCCCCCGGGCCCATGTGGTCGAAACTCGAGATTCAGACTAAAATCCATTTACCTATTCCCCCATGAATCCAAATATATGATTAGTTTCGGAATCGAACCTCGAATTGAGGTCCAACACCTCCAATTTTAGAAACCCTAGTTCTACCCTAAATTCCCAAATTTCCCCATTGGAATCTTTGTTTTGAAGTTGAAATTATGTTTAAAGATGTTAAGGAGTAAAGGAAATAAGTTAGAAATCACTTACCAATCATTTTGAAGAAGAAGAATCATTCAGAAAATCGCCTCTTATGTTTTGGGTTGAAAAAGTGAAAAATAACTGAAAATCCCGACCCTTTTATACCCTACTGAAGGCTCAGCGCGGGCCATGCAAAAGTGCACCGTGGCCGCGCGGCTTCCAGCATGGACCGCGTTAATATGGTACGCGGCTGAACTGGTCGACCTAGGACCAATGGCCCTCTGAACCTAGCCACGCGGACCGCACAGAAATGCATCGCGACTGCGCGGCTTCCAGCGTAGACCGCGCGGAGTCGACCGCGGGCGCGCTGTGGGCCTGCAATCCTTGGACCTGTAACCAACAGCTATTTCTAAGCCTAAGACCTCCCGGGACCTACTCAAAACTCACCTGAGCCCTCGAGGCTCCAAACCGAACATACCTGAAAACTCAAAAACATACTACAGACTCATCCGTGCGATCAAATCGCCCAAACAACATCATTAATCATCAAATTAGGCCTCAATACCCATGGTTCCCTTCCAATTTCCATAAAACATCAAGTTTAGAGTTTCTAGTTCAAAACACATCAAATGACGTCCAAATTTATCCAAACTTTACGGCAATTGCTTAAACCATATTTAAGACTTGTACCGGGCGTCGGAACCAAAATACGAGCCCGATACCACAGTCTTTTAATCAAATTCACTTTCCAATTCCTTAATTATTTTCGGAAAATAATTTCACATAAAATTTCATTTCTCGGACTTGGAACCTCGGAATTTGATTCCGGGCATACACCTAAGTCCCATATTTTCCTACGGACCCTTCGACACCATCGAATCACGAGTCCGGGTTCGTTTGCCCAAAACATTGACCGAAGTCAAACTTAATAATTTAAATACCAAGATTTAACATTTTTCTCACAGAATTCATATTTAAACTTTTCGGCTATGCGTCCGGACTGTGCACGTGAATCGAGGCAACCCCAATGAGGTTCTCACGACCTCAGAAGTAAAGAGTGAGTAGGAATACAGGTGATGACCCTTTGGGTCATCACACTTCCACAATAGCCGTCAAAAAGCTCCCAGGTCATCCGAAACCCGAACCGGGAATACGCCCAAGTCCGAAATCATCATATAAAGTTGCTGGAACCTTCAAATTCTAATTTCGAGGTCGTTTACTCAAAAATCCGATCCTAGTTCATTCTTTGAACTTAAAGCTTCCGAAATGAGAATTCTCTTTCCAAATCCACTCAGAACTTACTGAAATTCAATTTCGACCACGCGTACAAGTCATAATACTTGAAATGAAGCTGCTCATGGTGTTAAACTACTGAACGGTGGGCTGGAGCTCAAAACGACCGGTCGGGTCATTACAATATGCATGACATCAAGGTTGTACGGAGAAGATTATCCTTCCATTAAAACAACTCCCAAAATATACTTTGTTTCGTCGAATTATGAGTAACACCGTATCCAGGGAATCTATAAGGTGGAGCTTCAGTAACTTTACTGAAGTTCTGGACCCTCTCCCAAATTTCCTCACCTGAAAGTATCGGAGGTGGAGAATCATATTCCATTTTATTCTTTCTGAATGCATTTCTCATCCTTCTTAACGCATGATCAGGAGGCAAAAATTGATGATGACAATCAAACCATGATTGCTTTTGGCCATATTTCAAAGTGAACGCTTTACTATTTTCCATGCAGTAAGGACAAGCTAGCTTCCCAGCAGTCATCCACCTAGATAACATTTGATACGCAGGAAAATCATTAATTGTCCATATTAAATTAGCACGCAAATTGAAATTCTGCTTAGTTGATATGTCATATGTTTCAATACTATCGTACCAAAATTGTTTTAGCTCATCAATCAAAGGTTGCAAATATACATCAATCAAACTTTTTAGATTACATGGACCTGAGATAATACAATTTAAGAATATATAAAGACTAGTAGTGCACAACTCGGGTGGTAGATTATAAGGTGTAAGAAAGACAAGCCAACATGAATATGGTGTCGCAAATATAGAAAAAGGCGTGAAGTTATCCGCACACAGACCTAACTGAATGTTCCTTGGTTCACTAGCAAAATCTGGATATGTCCTATCAAAGTGCTTCCAAGCTTCTTCATCTGAAGGATGACACATAACACCAGGTGGTCTTCTATTTTCAAAATGACATCTCATATGAGGAGTAGAACTCATCGACGCATATAGCCTCTTTAACCAAGGTATAAGGGGTAAATAATGCACTGACTTGATATCGACCATATTCCCGCTAGAAAGCCTCTTGAAACGAGGCTTTTCGCAAAATTTACAACTGTCTAAATGTCACAACCCAAACTGGAGGGCCATGACTAGCACCCGACCATACTTGTCGTGCACCAACGTACATTTTATCTAACCCTCTTTATTATTTTTTAGGGCTGAGGAGATCAATATAAATGGTAGACATGGATCATGGACAACCAACAATAAAATATGATGGCATGAACCTACATAACATGGGATGACCAGACAATCAAGAAACTATATATATATGGTACGACCTACCACGCTATCATGAAAGGCTATACAACAAAAACCAGCCGACAAGGCATACCAAACTATACATGAGTCGACACATGTTTATGAGCCTCTACAGGAACATAAGTGCTGCAACATAGCCGGAACAGGGCCCCGACATACCTAAATGTCTATAACAAAAATGCATACCAAGACCAAGGCAAGTCCGGAGAAGGGATCTCGCCAATCACCGCTGAACTGGACAGACTACTGTGGTGGGGGAGCTACACCTACCTGTCCATCAGGACCTGCAGCACGACATGCAGCGTCCACAAATAAAAGGACGTCAGTACGAATACAGTACTGAGTATGTAAGGCAGGGAA
>MU691892.1:0-14781 GCA_026770625.1 Nicotiana glauca
TGATTAGGAATTTGGTTATAGCTGTAGTGATTTGGTGTTTAATTAGGAATCAATTTTGGTCAGTTATAATTTTGTAACAGATTGAAGTTTTGGGGGTAGAACAGTAATTTCAGTAGTTTTAGGGGTAATACGGGAATTAACCAATTGCAAATTTATTTAATTTAAGTGCTCTGTCCACTAAGCTCTAATAATAGTAAAATATTATAATGGGGAACAAGACATATGATAGTGGGAATCTAATATATTTGTTTAATGATTGTGGGGGACAAGGCATGCTGGTAGGGTAGAAATTGCATTAGGAGATTAATTAAAAGGCATTAGAGTAGTGGGATAATTAAAAATAAAAGTATAATTTGTTAGTGGCAAATGAACTAATTATATGCCTATTTAGAGGCTGAAAATCTAGCATTAAAGGAGGACATTTTGAAAAACGAAAAAAAAAAATATCGAAAAAAAATAATTCAAAGTGTTAAATCAGTTACAAATTAATTGATCATTCTGATTCCTACGGATTTTAAAGTTCAAATTCAGGATATTTTGAATACTATTTTAGTTGATTTTAATCTACTAGAGTGTTCTAGTGTTTAGTATATCTGGGTATATTCCAAGGGTGTTTAGAAGAGTTCTACTGATCCTGTTGATTTCAAATATTTCCTGGCCATTGATTGGATTTCTGGGCTGTTTGATTTGTCATTGTTATTCAACATTGCTGAACGTCACTTGTCATTGCTATTGTCTGCTACTGATTTACTGATCTTCATCTTCTTCTTCTATTCTATTACCAGGTACACTTTCGAATCACTGTGATGTAGCTGTTAAAAGTTAAAAGAAATGCTAAAGTATTCGAGTATTTAAGTTGTATTTGTAGTTTAATAATAAAATGATAAGTAGTTGTATAGTCTATCTTTGTAAGTCAATGAAAACATGGACTGTGAAATTTATACTTGACTAGAATTGTTTTCTTTTGTTTGCAAACTACAATTTATAAATTATTAGTAGTGTCAAATGCATGATAGTTAAAATTCTATTTCATCTTAAATAAGTGTATTGAGTTGTGGGAATTGAACAAGTTTAGGTAATCACAGTTGGAGCCGGCATTAGTCTGAAANTAGGTTAATCGCGAATATGTAGCTAAGCCATGAGTTTGGACTAATTTTTGTGAATTAGGCATTATGGTTTGATTTAGGCAGTCTTTATTTGTTTAAAAGGGGGCTTGATTGGCTTAAGAGGGTAAGTGTCAGATAAGTATAGTTTTTGCCAATTTTAGATGTAAATAAAAATAGTTAGTAATTTCATAGAATCTGTAGGCTCATTATACTTGAAGTTAGGATCGTAGTACTAATCGTTAAAGTCATTAATCTAATAGGCATGAGTTGAGTTCAAGCAAGATAAGTTAATGATTAAGTTTAACAGACTTTCGCAAGCATTAGTAGTCAAGGTTAATTTTGATTTCAATTGGTTGTAAATAAAATTCCAATGGGTTAATTTCATCTAACAATATGGGTTAAATTAGTTATAGGATAATTAGTTTACTTATTAACAATATTGTTTGTTAATTCCGTATTTTATTTGTACTTTCAATTTTAGTAATATTCCTTTTCATTAACATTTGTCTCAAGCTAGTAACTAATAAATGATGGCTTTTTCAAGCATGTAATAAATCAAAATTTTTCTTTTCTTTCATAAAAAAAAAATAGGGAAAAATATAGTAGCTTTAGGTTTATCCTTTTAAAATAAACGAGGTGTGCCTCACCAAATATAAAATGCACACGCGGCGGGGACCTCAATTTTTGTAATAACTACTTAGATTTTGGGAGAGGCCTTTTAGCGAATATTTCACAGCCTTCCCAAAAGATAACAACGCGTTAGTCTCTTTAGGCGCGTACTTTAAATAACTTTATTTCCTTAAACTCGGGTGCACATTTATGTGACCCAAATCCAAATCTCAATGGAGTCGAAATGTGTCAAGAACCACGGGTGCACTGGTGCGACGTGGTTCGAGATACATTTTTATCACGTTGCAATTCTTTGTTAAAATAATAATAATAGTAATAATAATAAAAGCGGTAAAGAGTTTTTAACTTGCATATAAATTTGATATTTGTAAAAATCAGATAATTTAGGTAAATATGACAATTGAGCGACCGTGCTAGAACCACGGAACTCGGGAATGCCTAACACCTTCTTCCGGGTCCTTATCCGGGATTCTGGTTCGTAGATTGTAATACGGAGTCAATTTTTTTCCTCGATTCCGGATTCAAACCGGTGACTTGGGACACCATTAATCTCTCAAGTGGCGACTCTATTTTCTCAATAATTAAATCCCGTTTCGATTGTCCTTTAATTGAAAAAACTCCCTTTACTACACCCTTCGCGGGGTGCGGTAGTGCAAAAAGGAGGTGCGACAAGTATGACTGATGCCTTGAGTAGAAAGGTTGACAGTTTTTAGTTTCGTTCTGGGAAGGTTGTAGGTTGATTTGGACCCTTTTTTTTCTTGGTTTAGAAGCTTAAGTTAGAAATGATGACTGATGTTTGACTTTTGCGAAAACAACCCCAGAATGGTGTTTGATGACTCTGGTAGGTTCATATTGTGATTTTAGACTTTGGCATATGCCCGTAATTGAATTCAGAGGTCCCTAGGTTTATTTGACTTTTTTTTGCCAAAAGTTGGCAATTAAGGTTTAGAAGGTTCCCTAAGTTTGACCGCACGTGGATTGGAAAAGGTATGTTTTTCTATTTGAAACCTGTCTGCAAAATTTAGTGTCATTTGGAGTGGGTTTGATAGGATTCAGATGCTTGGTTGAAATTCTAGAGGTTCTTGAGTTTTCTTTTGAATTCATGTATTTTTATGTCTGATTCTAGATGTTATTTTGGTATTTTGATCGTGGATCTTTGGTTTGGATCCCCGAGGGCTCAGGTGAGTTTCGAACGTGTTTCAAAATAGTTTTTAGCTGGATTAGGTTTGCTTGTGTGTTGATGCCTCAGGTGTTGCAATTGCAAGTATCGACATTGCAATTGGATCTTAGAAAGGGGTCTCAGGTGTCGCAGTTACGATACCTTAATCGCAATTGCAAAGTAGTCCCTGGGCTGGGTAGTTTCACATTTGTGATCATTTGGCCATCGGCGATGGGAGCCAGCTTGGCAAATGCGAAGCCAGTGTCGTATTTGTGACTTCCCAATAAGATGTCAGGCACTGCAATTACTAGTTATTCTTCGCAATTTCGACATCTGCAATTGAACAAGGGCTGGGCAGTCGGTATTTGACCACATTTCTCCCATTTTTGAACCCCTAGACTCGGTAGGAGGAGATTTGGAGAGGGGATTTTCACCTACAATCATTGGGTAAGTTATTATAATCAATTTTTAACTATATTTGAGATTTAACATCATATTTATGAGAATCAAAGAGAAATTTTGGGAAATTTTTTCTGTTAAATTTGGGATTGAGAGTCGAATTTGACTCGGATTTGAAAACAAAACACATATATGGACTCGTGGGATTATGGGTAGTGGGGATCTATCATTGGACTCGGGTTTTGATCGAAAAGGCGCGAGGTTGACCTTTGAGAAATTGTGTAAAGATCTTAGCTTTATTAATCAAAATTGATTTCTTTTGCATTATTTGATGATACTAAGTTTGTTAAATTTGAGTCGTGCGGAGGCGAATTTTAAGGAAACAACTATTTTTGAGTGTTGATTTGGCCGACTTGAGGTAAGTATCTTGTCTAACTTTGTGTGGGAGAAACAACCCCTACGTATTTGGATTGATTGTACTATTTGAATTATGTGTAAGACATGTACATGAGATGACGAGTGTGTACACAATCTTATATTTGTTATTTGACCGGTTTAGACTCTTAGGTTACATATACGCACTTAATTGAATTTATTATTGATTATTCTATCTTTCGTAGTCAATTTTATTTTTACATGCCTTAATTGAATTTGTTATCACATGCTCTAATTTCCATTGTCAAGTTACTCTTATATGTTTCTATTTGTAGTTGTTGTTACATGATATTCTCTTTATTGTTGAGTATTCTCATGCATTTAGTCGCAATTGTTATTTCATGCAATCTCTTTCATTGTTAAGCTTACGGTATGTACTTGAATTGGAAGTTGTCATTTCATAGAAATACCTTCATTGTTGGGTTATTGAAGTTGCTCATATGCTTCTCGTGATCTTCTTGATTGCGGGAGTACACCAAGATGTCGTCAATAATCATAATGATGAACGAATCAAGATATGGCTAGAATACACTGTTCATCATGGGCATAAATGTTGCACGGGTGTTGGTAAGCCCAAATCATCACATGTAAATCGTAGTGACCATAACGAGTCCTGGAGGTAGTATATCTCTGAGAACATCCTGGCACCCTGAAACTGGTCAAATAAATCATCAATGCGCAACAATGGATACATGTTTTTCATTGTAACCTTGTTCAAATGAAGATAATCAATACACATGCACATAGAACCATCGTTCTTCTTCACAAAAAAATGAGGCCGAATGAAACCCTTATCAAGAAACTCTTGAACCTGCTCCTTTAACTCCTTCAACTCCACTGGCTCCATACGATATGGTGAAATAGAAATGGGCTGAATGCCCGACAACAATTCAATACCAAAATCGATATCCCTATCGGGCGCCATGCCCAAAAAATCTGCTAAGAAGTCTCTCCCTAACGGAACTGACTCAATGGTAGGAGTATCAACATTAATATCTTTCATAAAGGCTAGATATGCATCACATCCCTTCTAAACCATTCGATGGGCCTTTAGAAAGGACACAACCGTGCTCGGAACATAATACAATGTACCCATATTGCGGCAAACGTGGCATATCCAGTGTCACAGTCTTGGCGTGACAATCCAGAATAGAATGATAGGGTGACAACATCACGCCCCAAAATCGAGGGACGCGACCGGCGCTCGATAGGGTAGCCCCAGTCAAACGGACCTAGACGCCTTTCCTATCCCATTTGTTACCCCGTATTTTCATTACTCATTAATCAAGTAAAATAGCCATTTATAATTTAAACACCTTTTTACGAGATATACATAACATACATGGTTACTTAGCGTGGTTTACAAGTTACACTACCCAAATACAAAACACATAAGTTCACAACCCACATTTCCTGTCTACGGAGCCTCTAAGGATACAAAAGAGTTTTACAATACTTGCCGGTAACAAGGCTCTGGCTATACCTTACATAAATACCAAAGATAAGACTCCGGGAAGAAGAGCGGCATGAGCCACGTAGGGCCCCAAAAGGAAAGGGGCTCACCAACTCAGCTGACGGGGAGTGAAGGAGGGCTATTGTCAGTGGACTGGAGTACCTGCTATAGAACCACCTACAATCATAACACGAATGTGCGCCCCCGGCAAAAGGGACGTCAGTATATTTGAATTGTACTGGTATGTATGAACAAACTTTACCCAAAGTAAAATTAATTAATACACAGATAACAAACAGTGATAGAATCAACAATCAAATGTACATGAAAGGAATAACCAAAGCCAAACAAGTTTCACAATCTCTCCTTTTCCCCTTTCAATATTATTTTATCACATCAATGATTTCACAACTTTCACATATTCTCATTTCAATAGTGATTATGATCACTTTTCCATCCTTATTACCTCGTCCGCCCTTGTTACCTCGGCCACCCTTATCACCACAACCCACGCCTTATAACTTCGTGTTACGGCGCGCAACCCGATCCTACCGGACAATCACATTTCACACAACAACAATAATTCACAGCTCAAACACATGGCTTCAGGCCATCCAGAATAAAATTTCACAACAACAATAACAATTTCACAATGAGTTTTCATCAACCGCAGTACCATTTCCATCATATCCAATAACCCATATACAATTTAAGTCACAACGATAATTGCCCACAACAAGTCACACATGATATTACCACATTTGTTTCAATTGCATCAATTACGATTTCTTTCTATCGTTTGTTACGCAACTCTTACCACATAAATACATTTACACACACACTTGGTTTGTTGCCATTTATTTATTTACACCATTATATCGGGACGCTTAACCAAAAATTTTCAAGGCACATTAATCACAAGAATTCACAAATGGTCCACATAAGTAAACACATGCCAATTACTCGTACACCAAACAAGGTGACTTTACAAAGGTTAAAGTTAGTCATACATACCTGGAGTCGAATTTCCTTTTTAACTTCTACTTTCAAATTACCAACAGCCTAGTACCGTCAATCTAGTTCACAAGTTAACACATATAACTTAGAATTGAAGTTCACAAGCACAACCCGAACTTACTTAGGTTATCAACCCCTTTTTTTGCAAATCTTTACTTCTACCCAATTCCTCTTACTAGATTTTAGGTATTAAATAACATGCATGTGTATTCCAACTTATATTTTCAAGAGTCAATGCATGAGAATCCCCATTTTCATTTAAATCTGAAAACCAATAAAAAAGGGTTGGGGGTTTTACCTGCAAGAACGGGATGAAGACAATTGCTTGAAATTTTCTGGCCCGAGTGACTTTGAAGAATCAAATTGATGAAGGTAGGACTTTCTCTCTCAAGAATTCTCTCTTCCCTCCCTCTAGTTTGTTCAGAAGATATGTTAAAATGAGGGGTTGGGAAGTTTTTTTGAAGAAAGGGTCGGGTTTAAAATTTAGAAAAATAGGAGTCCGAGTTAGATTTGTCGTCGCGCTTTGTGATCGTAAAGTGGAAATATGGTCCACAGAATGGACAGCAAAAGTGCTCCAAAACTCTGAACATTTCTGTTTGGGTTTGTGGCAGAAATGCAGTCCGCATACCCATTCTGCAGTCGCATAATGCACCGTATTTTTTACCTCAAATTTGACTAACACACTAACTCACTTTGCGGCAGAAATGCAGTCCATATACTTGATTTGTGACCGCATTTTGGACCACATAATAGCACTTTTCTGGAAAACTTTGATTTTTTATTTTTTAAATGCTAGATCAATACAAAGGGTCTGAACCGTGGCGAGCTTGAACTTTACACATTCCTAACATATATTCGGAACTTGGTACTACGAGCTACTAGGTTTTGAGTACAAGTTTTCACGGGGCCTTACAGATAACCAGTCCATGCCCAAGATAACATCAAAGACTATCATACTGAGCAAAAATAGATCAACACTAGTATCAAAACCACCAATAACAACTAAACACGACATGTACGCATGATCTATAACAATAGAATCTCCTACATGCATGGACATATAAACAAGAGAACTCAAAAGAACTATGAGACATATCCAAATACAGAGCAAAGTAAGATGAAATATATGAATAAGTGGATCCCGAATCAAATAAGACCGATGCACCTCTATGATAAATTAGAACCATACTTGTGATGACTGCATCTGATACGACTGCCTCCGTCCTACCTAGAAAGCATCGAATCTAGCATGGCCTCTCCCTCTTAGGCGACCTCTACTTGCTTGACCCCCACACTTGCTGGATGTATAGGTGGAGCGATAATTGGACTGGAAACCATGGCCTGTAAAGTCTGTGGACCTAGCAGAATCCATGGAGCCTGAGTAGTCTTTGGAGGTGCACACCTCCTAACTCTGGCACGGTCCCTCACCATATAATAGGTATCACCACACTTAAAGCAATCTCTCGGTGGGCATGGCTACCGAAACTGGCCCTGGCATGGTCGGCTAGACATACCATTGAAGGCAACCCGTACAGGAGATGTACTAGAAAGTGGATAAGCAAAGTGTGCAACCTGACACCATGAGATAGTCGAAGCACTACTAGAAGCTAGAAGTGCTGAATGAACTAGATAGCTCACATCGCCTCTACCATAATGGGTTGTTGATGTAGCATGGCTACCATTAAATCCTCCAGTACCTCGAGGCCTTTTGACTTCGATGTCCTCTCTCACGGCCTCACAAACCCTCCAACCTCTGTGCAATCTTTACTATCTGATGATATAGGGTATCTGTCTCTAACTCTAGAGCCACATTGAACCCAATACCATAGTTGATCCCCTCGATGAATTAACGAACTTGTTCCGTGACTGTAGAAACCAAGGTATATGCATGTAGGGACAACTCACTCAATCTAATGGCATACTCTGACACTATCAAAGTAGCCTAGCGCAACTACTCAAAATTCATGTGCCATGCATCCTGAAGGGTTTGGGGGAACAAACTCTCTCAATAACAATTCCAAAAAATTGAGTCCATGTAAATAAAGCTGCATCGGCTGGGCTACCCTCCTCGTAAGCCCGCCACTACTGATACACTGCTCTTAATAGCTGGAATATAGTAAAAGCAACTCTGCTTGTCTCTAGAATACCCATGGTGCGGAGAATATAATGGAACTTCTATAGAAAACCATGTGCATCCTCCATAGCTAAGCCATTGTAAACAGGAGGATGATACTTTTTGAACCTCTTAAGTCTAAGTTGTTCTTCCTCATATGCCACTACCTTAAACTCAGGCAGAACTAGAATAATAGGTTGTGTTGGAATAACTTCTAGGACCTAATTAACACGGAAACATTGACCTAGAGTACGGGCTGGTGCAAGTGGAATCAACCCCGCCTGAGCTAAAGTACCGAACATGCTCAAGAACTCTACGAGGGTCTCCTAAAGTGCAGGGGTGGCAATAGGCACCTCGAGTGTCTGGCCTCCAACTGAAGCTGCTAGTTGCTCCTCTGTCATAGCTCGGGCAGCTGTTATAGCTGCACCATATGACCCTCCCCGACCTCTACCCTGGCCTTGTCCTCTTGCGGCTCTAGTAGGGAGTGCATATGTCTGATCATCGAATCCAGCAGTACGTGTCCTCACCATCTGCGAGAGAATAGAAAGTCAAAGATTTAGATTTTTAAGTCAACCAATTCGCACGATAAGGAATCAAAGAAGTGGAAGTTTCCTAATAGCTTTGTAGCCTCTCAAAGATAAGTATAGACATCTTCTTACCAATCCTCAAGACCCTACTAAACTTGCTTATGACTCGTAATACCATGAACCTAGTGCTCTGATACCAACTTATCGCGACCCCAATTTTCTACCTTAGGATATTATGATGACACCTTGTCTCTAAGACTTACATTTAACAATAACTTAGCAAAAATAATCATACAAGAATACTAAAGTAAAACTGATAAACTCATATAACCTCTGAAAAATAGGATCTCAACAACACGTCTCCCAACACTGGTGGAACTAAGTCATAAGCTCTATAGAATAACCTAGAATGTCTACTACAACACTATCTGAATAAGAAACCAACAAATGAAAAGATGTGGAAGGTGACTCCAAGTCCTGTGGACGCCTAGCAGGTATACCTTGAAGTCTCCAAAAGGCAGCTAACAAGTCAATCACTGACCTCCAACACGGGCAAACATATTTGGATCTGCACAAAAAGGTGTGCAAAAGTGTAGTATGAGTACACCACAATTGTACCCAGTAAGTATAAAGACTAAGCTCGGTAGAGAAGTGACGAGGCCAGATCAAGGCACCAACTAGGACACAATAAATAGAACAAAAATATAATAACGAGAAGTAATGGAAAGTGGAGAAATAAAAGATAACGAAGCAGGTTAATAACATAGACTAATGTCAAAATTATAAGCATAGAGATAATAAGAAGGAAGCAAATAAAGAGAACCACAAGTCAAATACAGACAAAACTTATAAGACAAGGAAGAATGGAAGAAACAAGAACTATTCCACCAATAAATCTTTTCTACATGAGATGTACCAAAAGAATCACAACAGAGGTACCACCTCGTATACAGCAAGAATCACAATAGAGGTATCGCCTCGTATACAATAAGAATCACAACCAATGTACCACCTCGTATTCATATTTCTCAATTCAAATCACAATCTTTCTTTATACCACCGCATGAGCCTAACATTTAGATAGTTTTGAAAATATTTTTTCAGAAATAGCTACACGCACTTTAGCCTACCATATGACGCCGCATGGCTTTAAGTAATTCCCTTACTAGAAACATGCACATAAGTTCCACCGCATGTATATTAATCCATATCCATATATCGCCACATGCGCATCAATATCATAACATAATAACAACTCGCACCACAAGTTCCCATGTACCACAACTTGTCAAAATCAACAATATCAATGTTCTACAACAAATAGCCCATGACTCAACCCCAATGTGTACAAGAATATCAACAATAACAATAAATTTGAATTGCTCAACAACGAAGATAACTAAACAATTGAAAATTTTGCATCGATGTTATAACGACTTTCATAACTTCACACCAATAACTCAAAAAGAAGATAATTCATGAAATAA
This sequence comes from Nicotiana glauca, assembly GCA_026770625.1. Classification (NCBI taxonomy): domain Eukaryota; kingdom Viridiplantae; phylum Streptophyta; class Magnoliopsida; order Solanales; family Solanaceae; genus Nicotiana; species Nicotiana glauca. The sequence continues at coordinate 10,327 of MU691892.1, forward strand.
CAACTTCAAGTAAGAGTAATTCAACAATTAAGGATGTGACATGACAATAAGGAAAGTAATAACTTCAACTAAAGCATAAGAGCAAAGTATTAAGTAAGATGTCGAACAAGTGTTAACAAAGTTACATAAGGCATGTAAGGATAGACTAACACAAGTAAGAGTAGATGGACAGTGAGAATTAAAGCATGATATGAGAATTTAATTAAAGGCATGGAAAGAGTCTAAAATAACCCAAACCAATCAAATTTATATAACACGTGTACCCATTCGTCATCCTACATACACGGCTTTCACATATCACAAATAGCACAATTAATCCCAAATCCTAAGGGGTATTCTTTCCTCCCTCCCCCTCCCCCCACACACACAAAGTTAGGCAAGATATTACCTGAACTAGGCCAACTCAACCCTCATAAATAGCTTTTCCTCGAAAATCTGCCTCCCCACGACTCAAATCTAACCAAATTTAACTTAATATCATCAAACAATATAAGGAAATTTTTTACAATAGATAAAGCTATAATCTTTACACTTCCCCAAAAATTCAACAAAAGTCAACACCGGGCTTGCCCAATCAAAACCCGGGTCCAAGGGCAGATTCTGAGTATCCATAACCCCACGAGTCCATACATATGATTAATTTATGAAATCCGAGTCCAAATCGACTCTCAAAACTCTGTTTACCTTGAAAATGGTAATTACAATTAGATTTGATTTTGTTGTTCTAAAAATATGTGATCTACTTTTATGCTAGTTTTTAGGCAATAAATACTAAGTGAAAGAATAGAAGATAAGATAAGAGCTTGTAGATAGTGTAGTAACCAAACCGAATAGTCGGGAATCGGGGGCCTCGAGCTTGCGTATACGGGGCTTCGAGGTCGAGTCGGATGCCTTGCTAAAGGCAGTCGATAGAGGATTAACAGTTATGATAGATTTGATGGCGGCTCTTCATGATCAATAATGAACAATAAATGAAGAACAATAAATAGAACACGATGAATATAAACAATAAATGTAATAGTGAAATTAAGAGAATGTGTTAAGTTAGAAAGTAGAGAGAATGTTCTTGTATATTCAATATTGTGTATCAGATCCCCTACATAATGACAAGGGTTCCCTTTATATATGAGAGAGAATCCCAACATAGTACAAGTGCATTTATTATAAAGATATATGGTTGGTACAGCTATTCAATGCCACGGTAGGGGTTTGAACTAGCCAAATAGACTAGGTCAGCTTTAGTCACATGCCTTGGGAAATTTCTACTTTTTCACCATAACTATCAACCTGCATTGCCCCGAGGTCGGACATCGATAAGTCCTAAGGTGTAAATCTCGACCTTAGCCTCGAGCCTTTGGAAACGTGCTTATGAAACATAGTAATGACCAAAAATTGGAACCTCTGATTTTATCTTATATAGATAGCCCCGCATTTCTTAGAGTGAAACGATAGAAATGACTTTGATATCTATCTCCCCGAGCTTTCCACGTTGATGTCATGCTTATGACGTAAGACTTTGGGATAACTAAAGAGTCCCATTAGTTCGTCTTTCCAGAATCATTCAATGTATCGATGGTTTATATTCTCCAAAGCGATAATATCGTCGCTGGTCCATTTCCCAAAACGCATTGATTTCACCTATCGATACGTTTTTCAAAGACATTGATTGTGCAGTCAGTTACGCTGCCACCCTTTCTATAAGTGGAAGCTTTTTTAAACCAAAAACTTCATTCAAACGTTCTACAACAACCTTTTGCCCTTTTTCTTCTCTTCATCCTCATCCAACATTATTCCCCATGTTTAAAGCTCGTGGCCATAATTTCATACAGCAGTGCTCTCATCAGTTATGCTATGGCCTTTTCCCAGAGCTTTCTCTTACTGAGTGGGATTGCACTGGTTTGTTGTTGTTGGCCCAAAATAATGAGAGAGAAATCTCAAATTATTTTCGCATTAAGGGATATGCGGACTATGAACTTCTACTCCTTTCTTATAACTACCCGGTGCGGCACTTCACTCTCTTTGCTTTCCATGGAGTGAATGGTGCCATCTACTAATTGTTGCATCCCGCACCTATGCAATGTCTCAAGAAGTGGCTTCACAATATTAGTGCTGGTGAGACCCATACTCACCAGATTTTTCACCCGGCTACTTCTTAATCTTTTTCTGCTTCTTAATCTTTTTTTGCTTCTTCTTTATCTTTTACTGCTTCTTCCTCATCCTTGAAGATGACATTGGGAAGGCCGATATATGGCCCTGAAGAAATGATACTCGAAGGTATTGCTCCCGAGGATGTACCCTCGAGAGTAGATTAGACTTTTAGTTGTTACTTTTGCTTCTTTGTTTCTATGTAAGGACCCTTCATGGGCATTTGTAATCATGTGTAATGTCCCTTAATGGGCTTTTTATAATCATCGTTTTATGAATACAAAGATGTTTCTTCAACTTGTCTTTGATTTATGTTAAATTTCCCTTTATTTGCGTTTGTGAAGAATCTGAGTGCATGACTCTACCAATCGGTCCGAATACCGAGCCCGGGTTGACTTGATATAAACTTGGGTCATTGGGAACGACGACTTCGAATTGAGTGAGGTTGATTCCTTGATTTTTAAAACCTATAACCTTTAGATCCCATCGATGATCCTCGAGGGATAATTTACTTGGGCTTCTGAGAATAAAAATAGCCCTTAGGCTTTTGCAGATAGTCCCCGAGTGAGAGTTCGTTCGAGCACGGGTGACCTAAAAACTTTTTTTGAACTTAGAGTGAAGGTAGCCTTAAGGCGTTATAGATAGACCCCGGATGAGGGTACACTTGGACTCGAATATCCCTTAGGTTAAAGTAACCAAGAGAGCGTTTAACTTGATCCGAAGGCAAAAAATAGCCTTAAGGCTTTACTGGTAATTTTTGAGTGGAAGTTGGCTCAGGCTTAGGCAGCACGATGACTGGAGAATCGGGCCAATGACCCATATTCATAATAGTAGGAATCTTTGCAGTGGAGTACCACCTCGAGGTCAGGCTTATATGAGTAGATCCTTAGAGTTTCTCTTTCATTTCTACAGAGATCCTCGAGATCGGGTACTATCATTTGTAATATTGTCAAGGGATCCTTAGAGCCTATCTTTTTTTTATGTAGATCCTCTAGATCGGGTACCATCTCGAGGCTTGTAACGATGCCAAGGGCTCCATAGAGCCTATCTTCTTTTTTATAGAGATCCTCGAGATTGGGTACTATCTCGAGTCTTGTAATGATGTCAAGGTCTCCTTAGAGCCTATCTTCTTCTTAATAGAGATCCTCGAGATCGGGTACCATCTCGAGGCTTGTAATGATATCAATGGCTCCTTAGAGCCTATCTTCTTCTTGATTGAGGTACTCGATATCAGGTACCATCTTAAGGCTTGTAATAATATCAATGGCTCCTTAAAGCCTATCTTCTTCTTTACAGAGGTCCTCGAAATCGGGTAACATCTCGAGGCTTGTAATAATATCAATGGCTCCTTAGAGCCTATCTTCTTCTTTACAGAGGTCCTTGAGATCGGGTACCATCTCGAGGTTTGTAATGATATCAATGGATCCTTAGAGCCTATCATCTTCTTGACAGAGGTCCTTGAGATCGGGTACCATCTCGAGGCTTATAATGATATCAATGGATCCTTAGAGTCTATCTTCTTCTCGACAGAGGTCCTCAAAATTGGATACCATCTCGAGGCTTGTAATGATACCATTGGTTCCTTAGAACCTATCTTCTTCTTGACAGAGGTCCTCGAGATCGGGTACCATCTCGAGGCTTGTAATGATATTAATGGCTCATTAGAGCATATATACTTCTTGACAGAGGTCCTCGAGATCGGGTACCATCTCGAGGCTTGTAATGATATCAATGGCTCCTTAGAGCCTATCTTCTTCTTGACAGAGGTCCTCGAGATCGGGTACCAGCTCGAGGCTTGTAATGATATCAATGGCTCCTTAGAGCCTATCTTCTTCTTGACAGAGGTCCTCGAGATCGGGTACCAGCTCGAGGCTTGTAATGATATCAATGGCTCCTTAGAGCCTATCTTCTTCTTGACAGAGGTCCTCGAGATCGGGTACCAGCTCGAGGCTTGTAATGATATCAATGGCTCCTTAGAGCCTATCTTCTTCTTGACAGAGGTCCTCGAGATCGGGTACCATCTCGAGGCTTGTAATGATATCAATGGCTCCTTAGAGCCTATCTTCTTCTTGACAGAGGTCCTCGAGGTTGGGTAACATCTCGAGGCTTGTTGATGTCGTGGTTTTTTATCCCCGAAATGTCGTATGGCAACATTAATTGTATGATATGGTTATGAAACGACCAAGGTGATCGCGCCGGTACATCTTTCCAAAGTGATAATGGCTTAGTCGGTATTTTTTAATTGGCCTTTGAGGCATGTGGACAGTCACTGCTTTCTATATATATATATATATATATATATATATATAT
>MU691892.1:35202-60452 GCA_026770625.1 Nicotiana glauca
ATATATATATATATATATATATATATATATATATGCACCACCACCTGATCAGCTGGTATACGTTGATGATTTTGTCCACTGTGGCCTAGATGATATGATGGGATGCCCTCAGAGGCTTGATGATGTTATGAACACATGTACCTATCCACGACATGACATTCATATGCATATGCATGACACTATAAGTATTTCATGATTACAGAGTTGTCCTGACTTACAGGTTGAGTCATGTACACTATATTTCTTCTATGTCTTTTATGTACTTATTTATGTGTCTTACATACTCGATATCTTATTCGTAATGACATCCCTTTGCCCTGGGGACAGTGCGTTCATGCCAGCAGGTCCCGATAAACAGGTCGAGAGTCCTCCAAGTAGGCTATCATCTCAGCGGAAGATATTGGTGTGCCCCATTTGCTCTGGAGTGGCTTGTTTGGTGTATGATTTAGACACGTACTGTTTTGTATGGTAGGGCCTTGTCCTGACCTTATTATAAATATGTACTCTTAGAGGCTTGTAGACAGATTTCATATATACGGATGCTTATATGGTTTTGTCGGCCTATGTTTTTGAGTTTACAAATGGTCATGTTGGCTTTATAGGACCATATGTCTCGTATGTAAGTTTTTATATCAGGATGGGTTGCTCTATGTTAGGTATTTCTCCATGTTTTATTCTACTTATCTCGCGACAGCCTCTCTGGCTCATTTACCTATGATAGTATGATCGAAAGATACGTTATGTAGGTACTCGATTGAGTAAGGTACCGGGGCAACGGGCACCCATCGGTTTGGGTCGTAACAAAAGTGGTATCAGAGCAGTTCTGTCCTAGAGAGTCTACAATCCGTGTCTAGTAGAGTCTTGTTTATGGGTATGTCATGCACCACACATGTAAGCAGGAGGCTACATGCATTTAGGACTGTCCCTTTTTCTTCTTACACTAGATCGTGTGGTAGAGCTCAGTTGTAAAAGCTCAATTTCCTAAACTCTATCTTATTTGCAATACAACGATGCCTACATTCAGAAAGATGGTCGATAGGAGATATAGCGCTTGAAGTGTTGAGTAAGAGGAACTCGATTTTGCATTATGCTTATGATGAGTAAATGTGAGATCTTCAGCGGACGATACGTGTACTAAAAGGTGTAAGGTTCTTGACAAGGAGTTATAAAGCAATAATACTTATCCACTCTTACGGTAAAAATGAATAAAAAGAAAGGAAGGTAGACACAAATTCCAATAAGTAAAAGAAGCAAGGTGAAAAAGGGTACGAGGTACCCCAGTTAATAAAGATTATCATTAGTTACCATTCAGGAAGGGAGATATAAGCATTTTGAGTTTGTTTACCTTGAAAATGGTAACTATAATAATATTAGGTTTTATGGTTCTAAAAATACCTAATTTATCTTAGCACTAGTTGTTTAAGCAATAGATGATAAGTGTGAGTGAAGAAAATAATAAATGCAAACCAATAGGGTTACAAGGCTGGGCCTCGAGCTAGCTGGAGCAGGGTCTCGAGGTCTAGGCGGGGACAATAGCTATGAACAATTGATGAAGAATCAATGATAATGAGGGCCTCAAAGATGGCTTTTTGCGGTTACTAATGAGCAATAAATGAAGAACAATAATGAATATTGAATGAACAATGAAAGAATAAGCAATAAATATGTAGAACAATCGTTTAAGCAGAAAGTGTAATATTGTATTCAATGTGTTGTGTAATCAATCCGACCCCTTTAAAAGATGACAAGGGTCCCCTTTATATAGTGCTGGAGGGGAATCCCAACATAGTACATGTCTAATAATGACGGAAAAAGGCTACTAGGACAACTATGTAGTGGCTTAGTATGGATTTGTACTATTCTCGCAGACATGGTCAGTTCTAACCTTGTGTACTTGGGAATTTTCCCGCCTTTCCATGACGATCACCAATTATACCGCTCCAAGGTCGACCATGGTGAGCCTTCAATGTGCTCCTAGAAGCATTGATCATACCATCGGTTCATTTTTCCAAAAGGCATTAATTGCACCGTCAATCTGTTTCCCCAAAATCATTGATTGCGCCATTGATACGTTTCCCCAAAGGCATTGATTGCGCTCTTTGATACGTTACCCAAAGGCATTGATTTCGCCTTCGGTTACGTTACTATTCCTCTATAAATGGGGGCTGCTTGTGCGAAGACTTCACTCAATCTTTCTTCAACAGCCTTTAGCTCTTTCCTTTCTCTACATCTTCCTCCAAACTCTTATTTTTATGGTTCAAACTCGTGACCATAAGGTCATACGACAACAACTTTGTCAGTTATGCCATGGCTTTTTTTCAAAGCTTTTCCTCACTGAGTGGGATTATACCGAGTTGTTGTTGTTGTTGGTGGCTAGAAATAATGAGGGAAGGTCCTTCATAAGACATTTGGACCGTAAATCGTTGCTCATCTCTCTTAACTTCAACCTGGTATGGCGCATCATTCCTTTTGCTTTCCATGGAATGAGGTGGCATTATCTACTAACTTTTGCATCCACACTGGTGTAATGTCCCAAGAAGTAGCTTCACAATAGTAGTGCTGACGAGACCCACTCGCCAAATTTTTCACCAAGCCACAATTTTCCTTGCTTGTTAAAAGCTTTTGCACTTTGATAGGCTATAGCCTATATTTCATCTGTTGCTACTTCGGAGGAGATTCTCGGCGATGTCGCTCTGAGGACGAAATGGGTTCCCCAAAGGAACGGTTCTTCCCAGATGCCGCTTCCGAGGATGTACCCTCAAAAGTAGATTAGGCATTTTAGTTGTTGTTTTTTGCTTCTTGGTTTCTGTGTAAAGACCCCTCGTGGGCTTTTATAATTGTCTTTTGTTACTATAAAAGTTTCTTCGATTTTCCGACTTATGCTAAACTTCCATTTTGCTTTTGATTGGTCCGAATATTGGACCCGGAGATAGTAATCCCTTTGGCTCTCGATTGGTTAATATGATATTCTTTGAAACTCTTTGTCATCCCTCGGACTAAGTTTGGATTAATCTGATACAAAATTATGTCACCTGGACTTCTGAGTTCGAATTGAGTGAGAGCAAGTCTCGATTTTCTTTGAAATAAAGCTCAGTCTTTTTAGACCTCGTTGCTAGTCCTTAAGTAAGAGTTTGCTTGAACACGGGTGCCTCTAACTGAGCGAAAATTTTCTTTGAACTTAAAATGAAGATAGTCCTAAGGCGTTATAGATAGTCCTTGAGCGAGGATACACTTGAACTCGGGTGGCCCTTGGGCTAAAATAATCGAGAGAGCATTTAAATTTAACTTGAGGTGAAGATAGACCTGAGGCTCTATTAATGGTCCCCGAGCGGAATTGACTCGAACTCGTATATCCCTTTGGTTTAATAGTCGAGTGAGAATCTGCTCAAACTCGAAGTAAAGATAGTCCCGAGGCTTTATGAATAGTCCCCGGCTGAGGACTGGGTTGAACTCAGGTAGCCCTTAGGCTGAAATAATCGAACGAGTGTTTGCTCGAACTTGAGATAAAGATAGCCCTGAGGCTTTATTAATAGTCCTCGAGCAAGGACTAGCTCGAACTCGAGTAGCCCTTGGTCCAAAATAATCGAACGAGCATCTGCTCGAACTTGAGATAAAGATAGCCCTGAGGAGTCATGCAAGGACTGGCTCGAACTCGGGTAGCCCTTGGGCCAAAATAATCGAACGTGCATCTGCTCGAACTTGAGATAAAGATAGCCTTGAGGCTTTATAAATAGTCCTCAAGCGAGAACTGGCGAGAACTTAGGTAGCCCCGGGGCTGAATAATCGAGTGAGCGTTCGCTCGTACTTGAGAGAAAAGTAGCCTTGAGGCTTTATAAATAGTCCCCGAGCGAGAACTGGATCGAATTCGGGTAGCCTAGGGGCTAAATAATCGAGTGAGAGTTCGCTCGTTATCGAGAGAAAAGTAGCCTTGAGGCTTTATAAATAGTCCCGGAGCGAGAACTGGCTCGAACTCAGGTAGCCTGACAGTTAAATAATTGAGTGAGCGCTTGCTCGTACTCGAGAGAAAAGTAGCCTTAAGGATTTATAAATAGTCCCTGAGCGAGAACTGACTCGAACATGGGTAGCTTGGGGGCTAAATAATTGAGTTAATGACTATTCGAGCCAAACTCGTAGATTGTTCTCAATAATTTGTGACAAACCGATTCCCGATGCTTTGGCTCTGATGCCAACATTATGACATAAGCAGCTAAAGTGACTGAAGGTTTACTTCGACACGACTTTCAAAATCATTAATTGTAGGCAGCCAATGATCGGCCTTCTGGCTTCCCCTGCACGTTCAAATAATCTTTATAAATAGACAAAACCTCATGACTTTGCCGTTATTACTTCTTTAGTGCTTCCAAGATTCCATTTATCCCCTTTCAATTTCCTTGAACTCTCCATTTTCTTTTCTAACGACATTTTCCTTTTTCTCGGATCTTTTGCTTTAGAAATGGAAAAAGCCTCTAAAACTATTCCTCAAAAGGAAAAAGCTTCATCCTCTTCTAGAACGACTAAAGGTTAACCGGTAGTTCCTCTTAGCATCGAGGAGTGTACTATCGGGCCTTGTGATACACCTTCTAAAGCCGTCAATATGGGCTTAGCCCGTTGGGCCTGCCCAGCTCGGGCCGACTCGTGATTTAGTGGAGTAGGGCTAGAATTTTTGGAGCCCGTTTAAAAATGACGCTTTTAAGCCCAGCCCGAGTAAGCCCGTGGCTCGTGAGGCTTGATTGAGGTTGGGCTGGGCCGGCCCGTAAGCCTAATAAAATATTTATTTAAAATATAAAAAATAAAAAGTATAAAGCCTTTAGAGATTGAAAGTCAGAATTGGATCTTTACTAAGAGGAACCAAAACTTGATCTTGAAAAGTTTCAAGAGATGGATGTTGTCATGTATTGGAAGAACCATTCTAGAACATATCCCGATCTTTCAGAGATGGTGCATGATGTACTTAGTATTTCTATTACCATTGTAGCATCAGAATCAACATTTAGCATTGGTGGAGTGTTCTTACAAAGTACAGAAGTTGGATTTATTATGAAAATATCCAAACACTTGTTACTACTCGAAATTGGATGCACAGCTTTTCCCAAACTCAAACCTGTAATATGTTTTTATGTGAAATTAAATATTATTATTTTTTAAAATATATTTATTCTTAATATTTAAGTAATTAATATTGCATATGAATTATAGATGTAGATGAAAGTGAAGATGTTAAGACAATCTTGTCACAAGCGGATTTAAATGTGTTTGATGAAAATAATGTGTAGGATGTCTCATAAGTGTCATGGACGTTCCTTTGAATAGTTTGTTTTGAGTTTTGACTTTTAGTGAATGAAATATAGTCTTGTCTTTTTATTTTTTTAGTGTTTATTGTAATATATTGGAGCAATATAAAAAGTTATTAAGTTTTGCAAAAATTTTCCAATAAGATATTTTTTAACTTTTAAATAATTATTTTTTTAATTCAGAACTTAAAGAAAAAATATAAAATTATATTTTTAAGAATGATGGGCCGGCCCGTGGGGGCCCGCGGCCCATATAGGGCTAGGGTGAGCCCATCATTATAAGGCTCATCAAAATGGTGAGCTAGCCCAGCCCAGCCCGTCAATTGCTAAAGCCCACGTGGACGGGGCTGGGCTAGCCCGATTGGCCCATATTGACAGCTTTACAGTTCTAATTTCCAAGTTGAAAATCCCTCCTCTATTCCGGGACGATGCAAACCCATATCCCGATATATCAGTTTAATAACTGAAATCGAGAAGGTAAAGGCCAACACGATCCCAATATCATATCAATATCTGGTGTGGCGTGCAACGCGTTCCTATTGTCAATTCATTTCAATACTGCTATGACGCGCAACCCATTCACAATATTAACATGAACTACTAAACATAACCAAATTCTATAATCTTAGCACAAAAATAAATAAATATGTAGAACACCTAGGAACTACCAGTACAAACAAAGAATAACCAATATCTCGTATTCACAAACCTCGATAATTCATTAATACAGAGCTAAAGGACTTAGACAATCAGACACAATATAATAAAGTACAACACGTAAGGTAAAAATAATAAAGGCAAGTATAGAAATGAAACAATAAAGATATGCAATTAATACAGGTAGGAACATATAACATGTAAGCAGATATTTATTGAAGAATGACTAAACGAAAATATGTAACAACTAAATGAAAAATAACAAATAAGACATGAATAGAAAGTAAGGACATGTAGAAATCACATCAGGTAACAATATATAAACATAGAATAAGCGATGACATAAAGGTAAATAGCCCAACCTGCATGTTTTAACCCATGACAATGCATATACACTCGTTACCTCGCATATACATCGTCCAAACACATAATTCACACAGTAAATAGACCAACAAGTTCTATTTCCCTCAATTCAAAGTTAAACACGACACTTATGTCATTATGCAACCAAATCAATAACCAACCACGACTTTTCCTTTCGAACAAGCCTCTAAACCAACTGAATCTAACAAATTACTATTCCAACAATTCAAAATATCTTTAGAAACCACCACAAATGAAAAAGGTTCAATCTTTAGCTAAATTGAAAAAGTCAACAAAAGTCAACCCCGGAATTGCTTGGTCAAAATTCGATGTTCGGACCAAATTTCGATCTCATTCACCCCCGATCCCGGCTATGTGAGTTGTTTCGAAATCCAACCTCAATTTGAGGTCTTACAAAATCCTTAAATTCTACCCAAAATCCCCAATTTCTACCATGAATTCATATATTTGATGCTAAAAATTCATGAACAGTAATTAAAATTGATTAACAACTAGTTAAATATGCTTACTAATGAGTTTGTGAAGAAAAATGGTGAAAAATGAGTTGCGTCCCGATTTTTCAAACATTTACCAAGCTGTAGATATCGCAATTGAGGACTCTTGTTCGCAATTGTGATGTCCACAAATGCAACACACTGATCGCATATGCGATCAATGCATCATACCCATTGTAGTCGCAAATGCGACATATTTTTCACAAATGTGAAGAGCCCCCAATCGCGAATGTGAATAAATGCTTCACATATGAGAAGATGTCCTAAATGCTCATGGGTCGCAAATGCGACCAAAATATTCGCAAATGGGAATGCCCAATCCGCAAAAGCGAACCTACCCTCGCAAACGAAGAAACCAAGCCCAACCGCTTTATCACACATGCGATCTATTGACTGCAGAAGTGAGCTCGCAAATGCGATATCTATAGACCCACACCAGCAACACCTGCTACCAACCATTCCAAAACTTCCCAAAACACATCTGAAACTTCCTCGAGCCCCTCAGACTCCAAACTTATTGAATCGTCGTCAACATTGATCCAATATTGTTTACCAAAAATATTGAACGTGGTCAACTAGCCTCATTTTAAGGGAAAAAATCATATTTTCTTTTAAATTTCACATACAAACTTTTTGAAAAGCGAAATGAACCACGCACACAAATTAATTAACATCAAATGAATCCATGGGAGGTCTCGAGACAGTAAAATTAAGGCTAGTACTCAAAATGATCTATCGTGTTATCGCATAAATGTATACAAATAATGGATATCAAATCACATACTCATTGATTGAAGAAGATAACATGCTAAGGTGTATGCATGTGCGAGTGTATAACTACATCTGAGATCAGACGTATGCTCCATATAATAGCAAATATCATGCTCAAATAGGGAATCAACACTTACACATGATCTCTAGCATAATTCACATAGTTTATGTGTCATACAAACATATAAAGCATGATAGCAAGAAACACAATATCCAATTCAAGGCATAGCACAACCTAAAGACTATTCCGGTCATGAATCATACATAATACCCATATATACGCTCGTCACTTTATATATATGTTGTCTCTCAGACTTTTCAATTAGGCAAACAAAGTCGTATCCTAAGGGTTATTCCTTCAACAAGATTAGAAAAAATACTTACCTCGTCCCACTAGCCTTCAACCACAAATTGCGTAAAAATATCTCTGTAGCCCTCCAATCACGTAAATCCAAGCCAGTAATCAATCAAGGAAGTCAAACAATGCTATAAAAATCAATCTCAATCCACAAAGCTTTGATTTTTGAAGAATTCCAAAAGGTCAATATGGGCCCGGGTGCCCGAATTCCGGAATCAATACCAGAATTCGATGACATAATTTGCCAAGTCCAAATAAATGATTAGATCCAAAGTTGAGCCCACATCGATTCTCAAATCCTCAAAATATAACCACTTAAAGTGTAGTCAAAACCCCAAATTCCATCTCAAAATTCAATATTTTGGGTGTTAATAATTCAAGTTGGTTCTTGAAATAATACAAAAAATGAGTAGAAATTACTTACCCCAACGTCTTGTATGAAAATCTCAGCAAAATCACCCCTCTCCAAGTCTAGAGATCAAATTTGAAAGAATTGATTCAAAATCCTGAAATAAGATCCTATATACACTGCCCAACAACACCATTCATAAACACGACCTCTGCTTTGCATTCTCAAAGCACAAACCAAAGCTACTGACAAAGTCACTTCGCCATCGTGGGATCAACCTCACGATCGTGATAACCAACAGTCCTCCCACGTTTGCGAGCGTGAAGGTAAAAATCTCCCTTCCCTGCTTTAACTTCTTCACGAACGGGATAACCACTCCCCAACGTGATTCACCTGGAACCAACACTATGCGGACACGACAATTCCTCGCGAATGCAAAGAGAAACTTACCTAGCACCAAACATATATAAATTTCGCGAGCGGATCTCTTTGACCGTGAATGCAAAGCTCACTGACACCGCTAAAAACTAGCAACTCCAACCATCACCAAAATGGTCCGAAACCACCCTAAATCATGCTCGAGGCCCACAAGACCCCATTCGATCATACCAACAAGTCTAAATACATCATCCAAACTTATCCAAAGGCTCGAAACATTATAAATAACATCAAAACTAAGAATTGAAGATCAAAATTATTATTTTAACTATTAAGCCTGCAAATTTGTCAAACGCATCAGAAACACACTTAGACATTCTGGATCACAACCAAACTTTCACACAAGTTCCAATCAACTAAATGAACCTAATCAATATCTCAAAACCATAATAGGAGTTTGATAACACCAGAGTCAACTCCCGGTCAAACCTATGAACTCTCTAATTTTTAAATTACCAATTTCGGCAAATAAAGCCAAAACCTTGTAGGAACATTCAAATTTAAATTCCAACATACGTCCAAGTTCAGAATCACCATACGAAGTATTCATCAAATTACCAATATGAAGGCGTATACTTAAAAGTCAACGCTTGGTCAATTCTTTAATTTAAAGCTTCCAAATTGAGAATCACTCTATTGAATCCATACCGAACAACTCAAAAATCAAAACCAACCATGCACGCAAGTCAAGATAAACCATGTGAGGCTGCTCAAAGTCGCAAAGCATGAAACGAAATACTAGAATTCAAAGCGACCAATCTGTTCATTTTACGAACTTATTTGAATTAAATTTGAATTGTCATTTTCTTAATCCAAAAAAACAAAACTCCAAATCAAAATTTTTATATTCGATCCAAAGAGCCCCATGCCCACTCCTACTGTCATGGGCTGCTTTCCACACACGCTTCATGACCCCTTGGCCGCGCCCCATGGCGGCCTAGCAAGCCTCCAAATGCCTAGCGCCATGGTCGGCCCCGTGGTCTTGGCTGCGCCAAGCGACAAGCGCGCATGTTCCTCTGTCGCCCCACCGATGCCTCTCGCCAGTGCCCAGCTGCTGGCCAATGACAACAGCGCTGCGCGCCCTGACAATGCCGCGCGCGCACATCCTGATGCCTTGCCGGCACCCAGCGGCAGGCCCATTCCAACAGCGCCTCGCACCCAGACCCTGATGCCAAGCACCAGCGCCCAGTCTCAGGCAACCATATCAAGTGTCGCGCGCGCCACCAGCACCGCGCGCACAGACACTGTCCCGCAAGACCAAGTTGCTGCCATCGGACTTATTTGTACATTGTAATAAACTAAGTCCTTTTCATTGTATTGTTTTAGGCTAGCTTACATCATTTTCATTCAGTGTGCTTCTACAGCTTTCATAGGGCTAGTCTTGTAACTTTGGTTTATTTTTTTTTAAGCATTATTGGGGGGACTAAGCAATCAAACATTTTCAAGCAATCATTTCTCTGTACTGGTGTCTCTCCCCCTCGGCACCGCATCTTTTGTAACCAGCTTTCATTCATCATTAAAATCAGCATCATCATTCACAACCTAATTCACTCTCAGCTTCCGTAATTGCTCGTGACATTGGTTTTTCTGAACGACACTGGCAATCTAGTCTAGCGTGCAGAGGGGACCTCATAGGCGGATGGCAAGCGCACTGACATCGGTTGCCTAGCCTTACGTTGCCCTTCCAAGGAATCTCAGGAAGGCGCCGCGTAACAGTTGGTATCAGAGCCCTAGGCTCGACATCGAACGAGGGAACACATTTTCCATCATCACCATTTCTGTCCATGGTGAATCATGGGGAGCATCTGGACTCCCTAGAAGAGACGGTTGACCGACTACGACCCATCGTTGAATCGGTGCCTGATCTAAATACCAGCCTAGTGCAAAGGTTGGACGACCTGGACCGCAGCATGCGGCGGGCCGAAAATGACATTGCAAACATTAGTCGTGACTCTGAGGACGACAAGCAAGCGGCAGCCATTGAAACTGCCAATATTCATGGAAAGTTTGAGGACCTCCTACAGGAGCGTGCCGACGATTTGGCCCATCGGCAACAAGAGGCAGATAAACTAACTGCCATGCAGCAAACCATAGACGACTTGACAGGCCAGCTCAATGTCGTAAATGCTGCCTTACAGAGCCTGCTTCGAGCAGGCTACAACCACATTAGGGGTGCAACAAATCTCACCCCCATTCCACACAAACTTAAGATACCGGAACCCTTACCATATGACGGATCCCGAGATGCTAAAGAAGTGGAAAACTTCATCTTTGACGTCGAACAATACTTCGATGCCGTAGGCCATTTGGAGGAATCCAAAAAGGTAACAACAGCTGCCATGTATCTTCAGGGCGATGCCAAACTTTGGTGGCGGGTCAAATACGAAGCCATCAAGGCCGGTAAAGATACACTCCAGACATGGGATGAATTGAAGGCAGCCATACGCATGCAGTTCTTCCCCGAAAATGTGCAATACAATGCAAGGAGAAAGCTATGGGAGCTCCGCCACACCAGATCAGTGAGGGAGTACGTGCGCGAATTCTCCGCACTCATGCTAAGCATACGCGACATGGGGGACAAGGACAAACTATTCGCATTCATTGAAGGTTTGAAACCTCATGCCCGTATGGAACTACAGAGACAACGGGTAAACACCCTACCCAAGGCCATTCAAGCTGCTGAATGCCTTGGCGACTATCATGTGGGAACTCAAAATGACAGGCCCCAGCCGCCTGTCCGAGAGGGCTTCAGTGGGAACCATCCTAGACATGGTGGCCCAAGCAAAAGTGGGGGAGATCGGAGTGCATCCAAAACTAAGACTCCTCCATCCAACAACAACAACACTTCCTCCATCAACAACAATCAGGGGAGAAAGCCTCCCTCAGAATGCCGTCATTGCGGTGGGGCACATTGGAACAATGAATGCCCAAACATAAAGGTCAGTGCTTATCAAACTGTCGAGGATGAGACAGATGCATCTAACACATCAGAACCAGATCAGGTAGGCGCCTTCAATGCACTTGTTGGCTCTATCCCACATGCCTTAGCGGGGATTGGTGCATGTCCTCCTAAGAAAGTCTCAGCCCCAGTCACAAAGAAGGGGAAAGAAAAGATGCTCGAAGGGCCTCCTAATCAAGCGAGAGCCCTAATGTTCGTCGAGCTGGAAGTGAATGGCCATTCCATTCACGCACTGATAGACACGGGTGCTACCCATAACTAATTGGACTCAACCCAGGTAGAGCGCCTTAGTCTAGTCATCAAGAAGAGTAAAGGCCGCGTCAAGGCCATCAACTCACCGCCCCAGACATTGGGCGGAACATCCACAAATGTCCCAGTGAAACTTGACCCATACAAAGGAAGCATCGACCTGCACATCGCAACCATATATGACTTCGACATGATAGTGGGTTAGGAGTTCATGAGGCAAACCAACACCATTCCGGTACCATATGCCAACATGCTCCTCATGATGGGAGAAAACGGGGCCAAGCCATCCACCATACCATGCTTTCCTATAAAAGCGGCCGTTGGAAGCATCTCGGCCATGCAGTTGGAGAAGGTAGTCGACAAACATGAACCCCTGGTTCCAGCTACCCCTCCTAACAACAAACATCCATCATGTCCCCGGCCACAAAAGATGGGTGATGCTCATCAGTGTGTGAAGACTTGTCAGCCATGCCACAAGGACAAGCCGGATCACTCATCACAGAAGGGACCCTTGCAGCCATCACATGTCATACAGAGACCATGGGAAAGTGTTTCCCTCAGGTTCATCACAGGATTGCCCCAAGTTGGTAACCTTGCATGCATCATGGTTGTCATAGATCAATTCTCAAATTATGCAACCCTCATAGCAGCCCCGCAGAACATCTCAGCAGAAGACGCAACCAGACTCTTCTTCTCGCACATCATCAAACATTGGGGCATGCCCAAACACATTGTTAGCGAGCGCGACTCACGCTTCACTAGCAACTTTTGGACCCATCTCTTCAGGAGCTTTGGGTTAATAGTGAGTCACAACTCAGCCATCCATCCATCATCGGATGGCCAGACAGACCGGTTCAATGACATGCTGGAGGAATATCTTTGCAACTTTGCAACCTGATCACAGAAGCATTGGGTGAAGCTCTTGGATGCTGCTCAACTGTGTTTCAATTCTCAAAAATGCCTTCATACAAACCAGACCCCTTTCGAACTTGTTACCGGACAACAACCGCTTCTCCCGCAAATAGAGAATGCATCCATCATGCCCAAATCGCCTCGAGCTGCCAGCTTCTCGAGCGAATGGGAGCACAACATGGAGATAGTGCGGAGCTATCTCGTCAGAGCCCAAGAGCGGGCAAAAAGGTTTACCGAACATAATCTTTGCTTTGCCTATCATCAAACAGGGGACAAAGTAATGATATGCATCCCAAAGCAGTACTTGTTCGCAGAGAGGACCCATGACCCTCGCCTGCAAAAAAAATACATCGGGCCCCTGTCTATTCAAAAACGCATTGGGAAATCCTTATATCAGGTGAAAACTCCATCATGGTGGAAGATCCATCCAGTTTTCCATGCCAGCCGCATAACATCATTGCTTCGCTACCAAAGCAAGCGCAAAGAATAGAGGGGCGCAGCCCTCCCAGAACAGAGGGGCGCAGACCTCCCAACCATCAACCATCATCATCATCATAAGGCTCCGAGGACGGTGCCAACTCAGGTGGGGGAGAATGTCATGGGCTGCTTTCCACACACGCCTCATGACCCCTTAGCCGCGCCCATGGCGGCCTAGCAAGCCTCCCAATGCCTAGAGCCATGGTCGGCCCTGTGGTCTTGGCTGCGCCAAGCGACAAGCGCGCATGTGTCTCTGTCGCCCCACCGATGCCTCTCGCCAGCGCCTAGCGGCTGGCCAATGACAACAGCGCTACACGCCCTGACAATGCCGCGCGCGCACATCATGATGCCTCGCCGGTGCCCAGCGGCAGGCCCATTCCAACAGCGCCTCGCCTCGCACCCAGACCCTGATGCCAAGCACCAGCGCCCAGTCTCAGGCAAACATATCAAGTGTCGCGCGCGCCACCAGCACCGCGCGCGCAGACCCTGTCCTGCAAGACCAAGTTGCTGCTATCAGACTTGTTTGTACATTGTAATAAACTAAGTCCTTTTCATTGTATTGTTTTAGGCTAGTTTACATCATTTTCATTCAGTGTGCTTCTACAGCTTTCATAGGGCTAGTCTTGTAACTTTAGTTTATTTTTTTTAAGCATTATTAGGGGGGACTAAGCAATCAAACATTTTCAAGCAATCATTTCTCTGTACTGGTGTCTCTCCCCCTCGACACCGCATCTTTTGTAATCAGCTTTCATTCATCAATAAAATCAGCATCATCATTCAAAACCCAATTCACTTTCAGCTTTCGCAATTGCTCGTGACATTGGTTTTCCTGCACGGCACTGGCAATCTAGTCTAGCGTGCGGAGGGGACCTCATTGGCGGACGGCGACCGTACTGACATCGGTTGCCTAGCCTTACGTTACCCTTCCAAGGAATCTCATGAAGGCGCCGCGTAACACTACGCATGAGGTTGTTATTCTTTAGTTCGCCGGCATTAGCTCTTTAACTTATTTTTTTTTTTTTAAAAAGAAGGAAAAAAAACCCTACACCTATATGGCGGAGGAGCTTTTTCAGCTACGTGTGTGTGTCACGGGAAAGATGGCGAAAGCGGGCCCCGTAGATCCTCGATACGTTGAATCTAGAAAACACGGAATTGGCTGTTATGACTTTAATATGTAAAAAACTCCCTACAAGTGTACCTTTCTTGTCTTTTCTCGCAGTACTAAAAAAGGCTTTGAATTTCGTTTGAAGTGGTGGAAGCTGTAATAGGGCTCAACAGATCGTCAGCATTGAGTAAGTTGTTCACTTTTAAAAATTACCAGTTCTTTATTTGTGGAAGAAAATTATATTTTATCTGCAAGTGAGAACAGATCTTCATTCTTCTGTTTTGGATCTCTTTTCTTTTTGCCTGTTTGTGAAGGTGTTACTTTGCATAGGGGATATCGTTCATATTTTGGTGCTTTTGTTTGTCTTAAAGGGTTTTTGGGGAAAGGGTTTTGTATGTTAATTCCAGTTCTGAATTTTGTATTTAATTGTTACTTTTAAGTAATGGAAAGCAATTAATTTATGATCAGGAAATATGATGCCAGGGAATAGTTGTTTTGATTTGCAAGGCTCCATGAGGGCTAATCATCAACAGCTTCAACTTTATCAGTCTCATTCGAAACAAGGGGCAATTAATGCAAATTTCCCCCTCACAATAGGTAGTATGCTGCAGGACTGTAACCAGAATATTTCTTTGGCTGATCGGGGTAAGTCTGCAAGTGATGAAGATGAACCAAGTTTTACTGAAGATGCTGCTGATGGTCTCAATGACCTGAATAGGGGAAAAAAGGCAACCCCATGGCAGCGTGTGAAATGGACCGATCAGATGGTGAGGCTGTTGATAACTGCTGTTTCTTACATAGGCGAAGAGACTGCTGCTGAGTATGGTGGAAGAAGAAAATGCTCTAATTTGCATAAGAAAGGGAAATGGAAGTCAGTGTCAAAAGTCATGGCTGAAAGGGGTCATTTTGTTTCACCTCAACAGTGCGAGGATAAATTCAATGACCTAAACAAGAGGTACAAAAGACTCAATGAGATCCTTGGCAGAGGAATTTCCTGTGAGGTAGTTGAGAAACCTGCTCTTTTGGATGTGCTGGATCACGTATCAGAGAAAGGAAAGGAGGAAGTTAGGAAAATCTTAAGTTCAAAGCATCTGCATTATGAAGAGATGTGTTCCTACCATAATGGGAACCGCTTACATCTGCCCCCAGACCTTGAACTGCAGCGTTCATTACGTTTGGCTCTTACAAGTAGAGATGAGCATGATGACAATGATGTTAGGAAGCACCTGCAAGATGACAATGATGAAGATGATCACGAAACTGACTTGGTGGAGGACCAAGATGAGTATGAAGAGAATCATAGCTTGCCTAGGGAGCACAGGTTACATGGGATGTCCGGAGGTTTTTCAAAGAGGATAAAACAATGCCAGGGTCATGAAATTGTTACTTTTGGTAATTCCTTGACTACTCTAGATGGTAATAGGACTTTCAGTTCTCAACCTCAGAAGGCAAACACTGATGCCAATCAAATGTTTTCCGAATGCAACAAAGCTGATATTCTGCAGAAGCAGTGGATGGATCATCGTTCGTTTCAGCTAGAAGAACAGAAGCTAAAAATTCAGGCGCAAATGTTGGAATTGGAGAAAGAGCGTTTCAATTGGAAAAGATTTAGCAGGAAAAAGGACATTGAATTGGAAATGATGAAAATGGAAAATGAGAGGATTAAACTTGAGAATGAATGTATGGCATTGGAGTTGAAGCGAAAGGAAATGCTTGCTGAAAATGTTTAGGCTATTGCTGTTGCAAAAGCTTAGCTGTATCAGGGAGTGTGCATCAAAGTTTACATTTCTTAGGGAAGAAGGAAAACCACCTCAGAATCAGGTCTTCTTATGATATTAACTGTACAAACTGCAAATTACTGTTTTGCCCAATGTTGGCTAATGCCTCTTGCATGTATTCTAGAGCTTGCAGTTATCCTTGTAAACTCGGTTGATGGATTCTGATTGTATATTTTGAAAAGAGATCAATCCTGTAACTCTCTTGGGTTTTAGTTTGTCCTTTCTCTTAATGACTGTATATGTCTTGCTTACCGTCTAAAAATGATATGCTCGTTGCAGGGTCCTCTTCAGAGCTGGTTCTAGGAAGCCCTCGTTAGTTTTATCTGCTGATGTTTCTAACACACTAATCAAACATAGCTCTATCATTGAGGAACTAGTGTGTTCATCGAATTTTCCTTTTTTTTTAAGGCAGAAGGAACTCCACTTCAGAATCATGTGTTTCCTGCTATATTAACGGTACAAACTGCTTATTTAATGCTTCTCTCAATATCGGTTAATGTTCTTGCATTGATTTCAAATATAGCATTTGTATGTTGGCTAATCCTATTGTATGGATTTCAAAAGCTAGTATCTGTATGTCGGCTGATACTGGTTCCTGGACTTAAAAGCTAGCGGTCCTCTTTGTCATTCTAGTTGATGGTCTTCTGGTTCTATGTTTCGAAAAGGGATCTCAGTCCTGTAAATCCATTGGAATTTTAGTTTGCTCCTCTTTCTCTTAAAGACAGTATATCTCTGGCATACCATCCATTAGTGATAAGCTGGCTCCAGGAAGCCCTCATTTAATCCTATCTATTACTAATACTTTCTACACCCCATCAAATACGGGGTTGTTTGAAGAATGTGTGTGATTTTCTTTTTCATGACCTGAACTGTTGTCTTAAATTCCTTATTTAGGCTTTGATTTAAATATAACATTGTGGAGTGTGGTAGAAGAACCTTTGGCATTTTATAAAAGTTTACAGTTTATTGACTCCAAAAAGGTTGCAGGCCGAGGCAAGACATTTGAAAACTCAGAATGGTGTCAATTTCATGGGGCTGTTTTAGATGCCTGGTTGCCCGATCATATAAGTAGTTGACAGTATTATCATATTGCTGTAAAGTTTCACTTTATGTCCCTGGAATTTCCAACTCCCTATAACAACACTATAGCAGGGTGTTTAAGCTCTTAAAGTAGCTTGCTCCGGATTTTTTAAGGCAGTACCTTACCATATATAAATGGTTTTTCCATTTGTGGTCTTCTAAGAAGCAAATTGTGCTCATCTTGGAGTTTACAAGGTATAATTTGATTATTTTTTCTTTCCTTATAAAAAAGGTATCATTTGATTACTGAAATATTCATATCTTTATCCATTGTTGCTTCTGCTCTTAATTTCTCCAAGTTGATTTGTTTTGGTTTGAAGGGAAGTATTTGAAGATCTTTCTGGAAGTGTGGAAGTGGTTTCTTCTTTCGAATATCAGGTCAGTCATTTATTGAATATTTGTTTGTAAAAAATATTTGTTATCCTTGGTTATTAGTATAAGTTTTTACCTTGGATCTACCTCCTTTACATTATAGTTTAGAATATCAAGTCATCATCTCGGACTAGTGTTGTTCTTTGTTTCTTTCTAGGGTACCCTACTCTCCGCCCCTCTAGCTCAATACAGTGGGGAGAGGTTCTTAAGTAATGGGTGAGGGGATGAGAAAGTGATGGAGCATGAAAATGTGCGATCTCTTTCTGGAGTGCACATATAGTTTAACAAATAGCATATATACGAAAATCACTACACTTACGAACATGAGTTCCGTGTATGGATTTTGTATGACAAGGTAGGCTAACTCTCATTGTTCCCACATTACCTTTTTTTGACACAAAGGTCACTCCCATGGGTTTCATTGAACATCTACAAGAAGGTGAGGCAACAAGTGGCTTTCCTAAGGGCTAAGGCTATGGACCTTGGCACATGTTTTAATTGAGACAATCTCTCATATCCCGTTTCTTCGAGTTGATTACTCAGATGATCACTGAACTTTGCAAAATGATGGAACAAAGTCACTTAACTTTAGTTTGTAACTGGAAAATCACTCAACTTTTCCTAATGCGAACATCTACAAGAAGGTGAGGCAGCAAGTGGCTTTCCTAAGGGCTAAGGCTATGGACCTTGGCACATGTTTTAATTGAGACAATCTCTCATATCCCGTTTCTTCGAGTTGATTACTCCGATGATCACTGAACTTTGCAAAATGATGGAACAAAGTCACTTAACTTTAGTTTGTAACAGGAAAATCACTCAACTTTTCCTAATGCGCACAAATAGTCACTCAACCGGAAATATCGAACTTTTCGGTGGAAAAAGATGACATGGCAGTCTACATGGAATTTTTTATTATTTGACCAAGTAACACCCAAACAAAACATTAAAACTCTGCCCATACACCCGACCCGACCCGTTGAAGAAAAACCCACCCACTTAATCAATAAACACTAAAGACTAACCAAACCCTCTGACCATTATTTCACGCCGCTCTTCTTCTCCATGGTTTCACTTTAGTCCGAAATTGAGCTTTTCAACATGGAATTGGAAGGTGTATCAAGTAGAAATATAAAAAATCTCAAAGGAAGGGATCATCTCTTCACCACATCCATTGTTTAATGTGGATTTGAACCACTATGCCGAGGGTATTTCACAACACATGAGAGAAAACGAGGTACTCTTAATAAATATTATTTTTTTTTGTCTTATAATTTTTTTAGGCGAAATACATAAATGGCCCCTCTAAGTTGTCTACAACGGTCATTTAAACACCTCAACAGACCTATTTATCAAGTAGACACCTCAAGTTATTTTTCAGTGTATCACTTAAACCCTTCAAAGTGATATGGCAAAATGTGTGCTACACTCGCCTTGCAGCAAGTGAAGCCTTTCAAAATTATGTTTATTTCTTTTTCTTTTTTTAATTTAACTGGTGGAGCCCACTTTTCCTCCCTCTTTCTTCTCCAAATCATCCTACCTTCTGCCCAAACAAACCCATCTGCAATTCTGTATAGAAATAAGTCTTCTGTCTCTTTTGAGTCTTTGGAAATGCTAAAGAAGTAAAATAGGAAGAAAATAGTAGAAAAAAATGAAAGTTTTTTATCTGAGGGGCTCTCTTGGGCTGATCAATGGGATCCAGAATCTCCTCCTCCCAATGAAGATGAAAAGAAGAAACACAGAGATGCTTCTAAAAACAAATTTCTCAAATGGGTCAAGAGCCTACACCCAAAACACCACGAAATACGATGCCGTATCCGCCTTCACCGATCACATTCTGGGCACAAAATCCACCGGTGGCCATCTCCAGTTCTTTCAAGATGTACCACCGGCCCCACCCAATATTTGACAACTCCGTAGAATCAAAGATCACCGACGATGCATCACTCCGGCTCGTACTAGACTCATTACTCCCTGAACTTTTATATCCCCGGACTCAACTTCGATCACCTCCGGAGTTTCTTTTCTTAGAATTGCGATCGTCTCACGCTTCTGGTATGTTCCAACAACCGTCGACTCCGGTCATCTCTTTCTTTTACGGTAGTCTCTAAGTTTTTGTCATGGACTCATGGTCATCAGCCTTTCTCAGGGGTGAGAAAGGGACGCTGGAGAAGGGTTTTTTCTTCTTTTAATTTATTTTGTTTTTTTTGGTTAATTTGTATTAAGTTTTAATTACAAATTACACGTGTTGTTCATTAATTGGCTCATTTGGCAAGTGTAACTCGGGCATCTGGTATGCTGTACCGGGGTGTCTATTTGATTTACTTAACAGACACTTGAGGTGTCTACTTGATAAATAGGTCTGTTGAGGTGTTCAAATGATCGTTGTGGACAACTTGGAGGGGCCATTTTTGTATTTCGCATTTTTTTTAAAATATGTTATACGTTGTTATCGAAGAACAACAGGACTAGTGTTTTTTAAATACTTTAGGTGTTATAAATTTTTATACATGTGGGGTTTAGGGCTTATTATGTATATGGGTTTCTGATTCTTTTGGAATTTGGATTTATTATAGTTTAGGGTTTTAACATGCAAGTGTGTTAGAGTATTAATTATTTGTCAACGGTTGAACTTTTTTTGAACTCTTTATTTTGTATATTTTGTAGGAGTGGTTGGAAATTCTAAATGGGGTATTTCAGGAAAATAGTGTTTTGAGTAATACGGTGATGGGGATGTGAATACTATAGAAGTTGAAGTTGCTAATGATGTACAAGTTGAAGTTGTCGAAGGTGATGAGTGTGTGAATACTGTAGAAGTTGAAGTTGCTAATGATGTAAATGATGTACAAGTTGAAGTTGTTGACCTTATAAATGATAAACAAGTTGCCTTCTCTGATGTTGTGCTTGTGCAAAGTACTGAAGGTGTTTCGAAAAGAGGCAAAATTTTCAAGAAAAGAGTCATGAAGAACTATCTTTGCGAAGTCTTAAAGAAGTCTAGGAAGTGAACTATCAAGTTTCCTTTTTGTTTTTGTGCAAGCTACTAATGTGACTGTTTGTAATGTGTAATTTTTTGCTTAAACTTGTGGCCTTATGACCTTAACTCACTAGTTTGTATCCATGTGTTGCTTTGTAAGCAATATTTTTTTATTAAGTGGTCTTGCTTATTTATGCAACATTTGTTCTCCCATTTGATAACGTGTGTAACTTTACATTAAAAGTAGTTGCTCGGTGAGAGTTGTTGTCTAAATTTCTAATATATCATAATCGATTCCAATGTTAGCCCTCAAATTTCTAGTACGCCCATGGTTGCTTTTTCTCCTAACAAGAAGAGGAACAATATTAGCCCTTAAGTTTCTCAAGTTGATTACACCCCCTCCAAGTAATTTTCATGTTCTTTTGATGAATTTGTTTTGACTTTTAAAGTTACTAAATTTGTACAAAATTACTATAGAAGTTGATGGACCTTCCAATTCCATGTTAAAAAGCTCAATTTTGGATTGGAAGTGAAACCATGGAAAGAAGAGAGTAGCGTGAAATAATGGTCAGAGAGTTTGGTTAGTCTTTAGTGTTTATTTTATTAAGTGGGTGGGTTTTTATTCAGCGGGCCGGGTTGGGTTGGGTGTATGGGTAGAGTTTTAATGTTTTGTTTGGGTGTTACTTGGTCAAATAATAAAAAAATTCATGTAGACTGCCATGTCATCTTTTTCTATCAGAAAATTTAATATTTCTGGTTGAGTCACTATCTATGTGCATTAGGAAAAGTTGAGTGGTTTTTCTGTTACAAACTAAAGTTAAGTGACTTTGTTCTATCATTTTGCAAAGTTCGGTGATCATCTGAGTAATCAACTCTCGTTTCTTCTGTATAATTAATTGGAAAAGACTTTCTTTATAAATTGGGTATTCTATTTTGTCGTAATGAAATCGACAATGACTAATTGTTGCACTGGAGCTTAACATAAAGGCAGAAACATGATTGCAAAATTGTATAGATGCAATGCTAAACATATTGAAACACAGAAAGCTGTGTTCTAAATTTATTGATGCAAGAATTAACATATGCAAACAGTATTACATATCTAAAGAAGGAACAATGATAGCCAAATAGTACAAGTACAATTTTACTTTATCTTCAAAAAGCACGAGTACATTTTTTCACCAAAAGCGTGTAATGCAGAGAGCATTTATAGGAGTGATTTCTAATAGAAAAGACGAAACAACTATGACCAAATGGTGTAAACCTTTAAAAGCAGGAGAAGTCATAAAAGCTATTTTCTCCTTCAATTCTTTTAGAGAAAACGGCGCTCTATGGCCCCCACAATTTTTTATGAGCCTATGTTTTTGGGTAAATTTAAAAAATAGCCAGATTTACAACTGGTCGTTCAAAAATAGCCCAATTTTAAATGTAATCGAAAATTTAGTCACTTTTTATATAAAGATAAATCTGAGCGAAAACACTGTTCAAAACCCGAAAAATACTCCAGTATATTATGTTGGAGTTCCAGCATAAGTATACTTGAACTCCAACATATTATACTGGAGTTCCAGAATAAGTATGCTGGAACTCCAGCATAATATGATGGAGTTTTAGCATAAGTACATTAGAACGCCAGCATAATATACTGGAGTTCCAACAAGTATATTGGTCCAGTATATTATACAGCCAGCAAAGTATATCGGTCCAGCATAATATGCTGGAGTTCATACACAAGTGCACCGAACTCCAGTATATTATGCTGGACCGNGCGGCCATTATTGGTAGATGAGTGGCTACATTTCTCAGAAAAGTATAATGGCCGCAAAAGTAGAATATTGTGCTGCCATTGTTCCAAAATCGATATCACTCATAAGTGGGAAATTAGAGCTAACCTAACAAAGTCGAGGACATTCACTAGTCTTGTACCCAAACCCTCATTGTCCTGTCATTATCTACTCTTTTAATGGTGGTTGGAAGATACAAGTATAATTTCATATAAAAGTTTTATATATACATTGTTATATGTATATACATTGGATCCTGTATAACAATGTATATAACTATTATAAATAGACTGTTATATAGTGTATAAAATTTATATATACACTATTATACATTTTATAATTATTTTATATAAAGTGTAATGCAAATTTGGCCGTGTATCCCTAATGTATCGTCCATGTATCTTGAGCAATTTTATGTATTCAAAGTGTATATACTGTTTTACGATGTATAAATATATATATATATATATATATATATATATATATATATATATATATATACGATGTATATACACTATCATACATTGTATAGATTTTGTATGTAAAGTTTATCATGCATTTTGCAGTGTATCCCTAATGTATCCCGAGCATTTTTGTGTAATGTATAAATTGTTCTACGATGGATAACGTGTGTACTGAGTGTACAATGCATACATCACCTTCTTCTTCTTCTTCTTCTTTTTATATCATGGATATTTTTGCCTATACAATATCACATATTATTGGCTGGTCGATTTTAGCAAATCCAAACTAGCCAATTTATAAGATTGGGTCATTAGCAGTTTATATAGCCCAATAACTGACGAGTTTAGGTAAAAATTGCACGGGGCGCCTTATTTGGGCGCCCGTCTTTAACCTTTAGCCGCTTTGTCTTTTTGTTTGCATCCGTACCCACTTTTTAAAAAATTTCAGCTTCCCTTTATAACTGAAAAACTNCATTGACTTGGTAAACACTGACTATTTTTGATTGACCAGTCCGAAAAATGGCTATACTGTGCTATTTTTACTATGTTTTTCCCATTGACCCGAATGGCCTTTAGGCCCAATTTATTGACATGTTACAGCCACTATTTCCAATGCATAGATTTTTTTCCTCTTAGGCCACCAATAGCCCATTAAATTGAACTTAACCCAATTTTTGAAGCAATTTAATCTTTCTCAGTTGTTAAATTACATATCAACCGTCTAATGATCAATGAATAAATAGGGGTAAGAGTTATTCAATTGTGGAATAGTACAAATTATTTACTATTTTTTTTATGTATTTGAAGCGATTTATTAAGTATGTAGCCCCTCATCCCCTCCCACAAGAAAAAATCAGATCAATCCACACTCTCACTAAATAAGATATTATAGTGTAAATAATATTTATTTTACTATTTCGCAAATGAAGAAAATATAACGGGTTGTACTAGTTGAAGTGGCCATAATTTTCTAATTTTTGTCAATCCCTCTATGTAAAAACCCTCTTTCTCAAGTTTTCTTTGTTTTAAGATCGTATCGTACGGGAAGACGAAGAAGAAGACATAATAATAAATAAATAAAAAGGGAGACATAAATAATAATAAATACACAAATACCATGCGGCCATTATTGGTAGATGAGTGGCTACATTTCTCAGAAAAGTATAATGGCCGCAAAAGTAGAATATTGTGCTGCCATTGTTCCAAAATCGATATCACTCATAAGTGGGAAATTAGAGCTAACCTAACAAAGTCGAGGACATTCACTAGTCTTGTACCCAAACCCTCATTGTCCTGTCATTATCTACTCTTTTAATGGTGGTTGGAAGATACAAGTATAATTTCATATAAAAGTTTTATATATACATTGTTATATGTATATACATTGGATCCTGTATAACAATGTATATAACTATTATAAATAGACTGTTATATAGTGTATAAAATTTATATATACACTATTATACATTTTATAATTATTTTATATAAAGTGTAATGCAAATTTGGCCGTGTATCCCTAATGTATCGTCCATGTATCTTGAGCAATTTTATGTATTCAAAGTGTATATACTGTTTTACGATGTATAAATATATATATATATATATATATATATATATATATATATATATATATATATACGATGTATATACACTATCATACATTGTATAGATTTTGTATGTAAAGTTTATCATGCATTTTGCAGTGTATCCCTAATGTATCCCGAGCATTTTTGTGTAATGTATAAATTGTTCTACGATGGATAACGTGTGTACTGAGTGTACAATGCATACATCACCTTCTTCTTCTTCTTCTTCTTTTTATATCATGGATATTTTTGCCTATACAATATCACATATTATTGGCTGGTCGATTTTAGCAAATCCAAACTAGCCAATTTATAAGATTGGGTCATTAGCAGTTTATATAGCCCAATAACTGACGAGTTTAGGTAAAAATTGCACGGGGCGCCTTATTTGGGCGCCCGTCTTTAACCTTTAGCCGCTTTGTCTTTTTGTTTGCATCCGTACCCACTTTTTAAAAAATTTCAGCTTCCCTTTATAACTGAAAAACTTCAGCTCTAGAGAGCTGAAGTTTCCAGGTTACTAAACAAAAACTTCAGCTCTAGAGCTGAAGTTTTTATTTTATAACTAGAGTTGAAGTTTCCGGGTTATTAAACAAAAACTTCAGCTCTAGAGCTGAAGTTTTTATTTTATAACTGGAAAACTTCAGCTCTAGAGCTAAAGTTTTATTTTATAACTTGAAAACTTCAGCTCTAGAGCTGAAGTTTTGGGGCTACTAAACAAAAACTTCAGCTCTAGAGCTGAAGTTTTGGGGCTACTAAACAAAAACTTCAGCT
>MU691892.1:69073-96859 GCA_026770625.1 Nicotiana glauca
CATACAAAATATGTATAGCAAATTGGAGGAAAGCACATAACAAGCAAAAAGGCTCAGATACACCTCCTTTAAACGGAGGTAGAAAGTAATTAGCATGACTTACACATACTATTTAGGGGTTGATTAAAACTAAAAGTTGAGGCAAACTAATTTATTACATAATTCAGATAAGAAACCCGACTCTGGCTTGCCTGCTAGTTGTAGTTAATAAAAAATAATTTAGTTTATAATTTTTACCCTAAGTCTTTCCTAAGTGTTGGAAAAGGATCCTATAGGCATGATATCTACTGATTTCAGAAAATCATAAACTGAATGCATACTGGTTAAGAAAGGTTGCCATATTATTAAAGAAAGGAAGTTTTAGCAAAAGATTACAAGCTCTGCAAAATGAAGTTACATTGTTATTACTGGTTTTAGCCCTATTCACGAGTGAAGCGGTTCAGACTTGATTAATAGCTCCTATAGAAATGCTTTCTATGCGTTGTGGATTTTAAACCCTTTTTTATAGACATGGTTAAATGCAGAAACCTTATGGACATGATATCTAGATGCTGAATATTTAAATCTTATGAACATGATGTCTAATTGTAGTTGACTGATTAAGACCTAAAAAATATAATGCCTGATGAAGAATGGATATGCAAGATTCAGAAAGACCTATAGGCATATTCTCTATATGCATGTGCAGAATTCAGATTTCCAGGTAATTATAGACATGGTATCTACATGAGAGGATGCAAAATTCCTACAGATATGGTATCTTTGTGAGAAATGCAGAATTTCGAGATGTCTATAGGCATGGTATCTATGTGAGAAATATAGAATTCCTACAGTCATGGTATCTATGTGAGAAATGCAAAATTCAGGAATGCCTATAGGCATGGTATCTATGTGAGACTGCAGAAATTTAGAAGTACGTATAGGCAAGATATCTATATGAGAGAACAGAAATTAAGAAATAACACCTATAGGTAGGATATCTACCATTTGCATGCACAGTTATCCCTCCCCTTTTCACTAGCCATTCCCGAGAGTTCATTACAAATTATTACAGCCCAAAATAAAGTAAAAAAATACATCAAAAATTAATAAAGTACAACCAAGGAGAGCCTGATTCAAGCTTCATATATGAAATATGAGGTAAACCAACTCTAAAGATCATGATCCAAAGCCTTTCTCCTATTTGAGTGTATCAAAGTTCCCTAAGAGTTTCAAATAAACTTCGGGCAGTGCTCACACCCAAATGTATCATTAGATTAAGACATAGTGCAGTGTGGAAGGGCCAACCCTCAAGTGTCCAAGTTGAGAGGGAACTCAAGGTCCCAAGGCAAGGTTCACAAGAGGGGGGGGAGGGGGAGGGGCAGAACTTAGAGACTAAGAGAGGGTGCCAGTGCAGAAACAGAGTTCTAAAAGGGGGAAAGGGAAAGGGAAACAAATACAAATAAATACAGATAGAGGTAAAGGGGAAATAGTTAAATTAAAAGAGGCAAGAGCAGGCTGTGGGCATACCCAGCAATAGGGAGTACTAGCATACCCATAAGCCTATTAGAACACACTGTTTAGAGGCTGAGATCCCAAAGGATCAAGTTTAATTCATGGACAATAACTTACATATTGCCATGCCTTAAACCATAGCTCAAACACATAAGGGGGTAGGGAATGGGATTCCTAGCAGAAACATGCAGAAAGAAGTCAGCATGCTAATTTTAATGTTGAACTCTACAGGAACAGTAAGTAGACATGGATACAAAACCTATAAATAAACACATTTTTGTGATATTGAAGCTTAAATTAAGACATACCAGTTTCAAAGAAACAAATAGAGAAAAGCAGTAGGTCTTGTAAATAGGCCACAGTGCAGATAAGAAGAGAGAATACTATTGTGTGTGAGTATGAGTTCAGAAGGGTTGTGAATGAGTGATTGTGTCATAGAAAATTAAGAGTCTTTGTGTCTTTATAGTGTGAAAATCAGGCAGAAATAAGGTAAGAAAATAGTTAAGGAACTTATTATCAATTAAGAATCAATCACACAAGACTTCCCGTAATTACGAAATTTAGATCCAAACAGTAAAAGTTATTTAAAGAAAGAAATCAGACAAGCTTCTTTTGTGTGACGTGGGCAATTAGGGGCAAATACATAAAAAGTTACTTAAGGACAAAATTTTAAAATACACGGTTGCACAAATAAGGTAAGAAAATCAATTAGTAGCCAGTAAATAAAAAACCAGAGATTTATTGGTCCAAGCATGTACCCAGTCAGAAAATCTAAGGAAAACCTTTGATTCCAATCGAGTAATAGGGAAGTGAGCAAACATGAAAAGAAATCAATCAACCTTATACAAAGGAAGTCTGAAATCAATCACAATTAAAAGCCACTTAGGAGGGAAGTTCAGCACATATAAAGAGTACATAAGTAATAGGATGCGAGGCTGAATTTAGGACAAAGTGACAGGGTCATGCCATTTGCAAAAGTAAGTAAGCAGTAGACTATAGGAGTATGGTAATTCAAAAATAGAGAAGAGAGTATCAAATATCATGCGAAAAAAGGTCGAGTAGAGTTTAGGTAAAATCAGAATCACATGAAGAAACAAAATTGAAGCATTGGTTTTGAGACTTTAATGAAGCAGTAGATTAAACAACTCTAGGAACTCAAGTAAGTCTAGAAAATTAAGCAAGTCCCGAAATGAAGCACAAGCAAATCACGTAGCCAATGGTCTCAATACTCGAATGAAACCCTAAATTTTAAGGTTTTTGCCATTAATCGAGCATGGAGAGGAAAGGTAAGTAATTAAAAAAATACTGACGAAATAACTTTCGAAATCTCGGAAAGAAATCGAAACCGTTAACATGCATTTTTCAGTATTGGAATCAAAGTAGGAGAAACAACATAAAATGCAGTAGGTGACGTTTCATAAAAAAATACAATAGAAGTAACGACAGAAGAAATACAGTAGCATAATATGAAGAGCACATAGAAGAAACGCAGTAGAAGAAATACCATAAGAAATTCAGTGAAGGAAAAGCATAGGAGATACATTAGAAGAAACACTTAAAAAATACACATGAGACACTTAAAAATACATCGAAGAAACACTTAAAAAAATACACCTAAGGAATACATAAAATACACATAATAAATACAATAAACACATGCTAAAGATAAGAGAAGTTTTAAAAGACGACTTGATGAAACCCTCAATCGGAAAAAGATGAAGGCTCTGAGGTGTAGTTTTGAAAGAACTTTGAGAAAAATGCTTAAGAGCCTAGAGAGAACACAAATATATAACGGATCTAAAAGAATCGGAGAAACCTCGAAGGGTTAGGATTTCATAAGAACACAAGTAGTGAGAAAGGCTTGGAAAAGTCACTGATCTTAGCCGGAGAAGTCAAAATCAGGCTCGAACAGCCATGGCATGCCGGAGCAAGGCCGGAGAAGGCTACAGAACTCGAATCAAACAAAGCCTGGACCAAGCTTATTCATGGTCAGGCCTAGATAGTCTGATAACCAAGCGTGTAGGAGCAATAAGAGGTGGGTATATGACTTTCACAGCCTTGGAAGCCATAGATTCCAGTGACTTTTAGGGCGGAAGCGGTGGAAGGCGGCTAGGGTTTAAGAAGCTTCGAGAGAGCTTGAGAGATTGGGGGGGGGGGTTCAAAGGTGGCTGATGAAGCGAAGTGATTAGGGTTTGGGGGTATTGGGTAATTAAAAATGGTAAGGTTGAAATGTGGTCGTTGATCATTTTGATCAACGGCCTGGATTAAGTGAAAGTCGTGCGGGTCGTTTAAACGGGTTGTGAGTTGGGTAATTTTAGGATTTGGGCCGGGAAATGAGGTTTGAGATTGGGTTTAATTTGGGGTGCCAAATCTGCCCAAAATCGAAATAAAAACATGCTAACCTTTAAATAGCCATTTTTCCTTATTTATTTTATAAAAAAATAGTAAACTAATTTTTGGAAATAAATTAAAGGTGCTAAAATAATTAATAATATATAAATAATAAATTAAAAATACCGGAGTCAATCTTGTAAGTATAAACATAATTAAATCTTAAAATAGGCTAATATTGTAATTTAGCTTTATAAATACTAAATAAATTTGTAAAAAGTGAAAAAATTATACTAGCTATATTTTAGCAAAAATATAAAATTCCAATAAATTATTTACCAAAAATAATAATTTTGGAAATAATCATTGGATATTTATGGATGAAAAAGGAAAATAAATCAGTTTAAAAACCTTAAAAATTATGGAAAAATAGTAAAATGCTTGAACATACTTATATATTCATATAAATGCTATTTTAAAGATATTTTGCATAGAAAAAATATTATAAAAAAATTGGATATCAACAGCTGCCCCTCTTTACCCGGTAAGGATGAAAGAGTTGTCGGGTAAAGATATGATAGCCAATTTTGACCGAACGAAGGGGTTTGGAAAGGTTTGGCCTTGTCCTAGCTTCTGTGCTACCTACATATCCCTGGTCTTACAGGAATCAGGCCATATGTAGTTCAGGATCCATCGGTGAAGTATACTGATAGAGACTCTTCAAGAACGAATGCAATATTCAGGTTGTAATGAATGGTTAAGGTCTGATAGGGCTGCGGGAACTGGAGCGGCATTGATCCTGCCGAGATGGCTATTTTTCACTGGTTTACCTGCAAATAAGCAATACAAGCACATATTGTGCGTAAATTTAAACATGAAACAATTTTCCGTTGGACCATGAATGCTGTCTTTGGACAGTTAGGATGACGTCCTCAAACCATGACGTCCTGGGCCATGAAGCGTATAATAAAGGATTCGCAGGCTATGAAATTATGCTTTCGGGCTTTGAGAATGAGGCCTCCGAACCATGATGCCTTTGAATAATGATGTGTGAAAAAAATTAAAGGGATCTTCAGGCCATGATATGGCATTCTCGGGCTATAGGAATGGTGCCTCCGAACAATGACGCCTTCAGATAATTTGGCAATCCTTCAGCCCATGAAATGTAGTAGGTGGTGATCTTTCAGCCCATGATATGCAGTAGGTGGCGATCTTTTAGCCATGAAATACAGTAAGTGGCAATGTTTCAGCCATGCAAGACGTAAATAAAGTAGTGATCTTTTAGCCATGCAGGACGTAAATAAAGTGGCGATCTTTCAGCCATGCAAGATGTAAATAAAGTGGTGATCTTTCAGCCATTCAAGATGTAAATAAAGTGGCGATCTTTCATCCATACAAGATGTAAATAAAGTGGCGATCTTTCATCCATGCATGACGTAAATGAAGTGGCGATCTTTCAGCCATGCAAGACGTAAATAAAGTGGCGATCTTTCAGCCAAGCAAGACATAAATAAAGAGGCAATCTTTCAGCCATGCAGGATATAAATAAAGTGGCGATCTTTCAGCCATGCAAGATGTAAATAAAGTGGTGATCTTTCAGCCATACAGGATGTAAATAAAGTGGCGATCTTTCAGCCATGCAAGATGTAAATAAAGTGGCGATATTTCAACCATGCATGACGTAAATGAAGTGGCGATCTTTCAACTATGCAGGAAATGCAAATGGAGACAGTGTTTAATCTCGGAAGGCAGAATGGTAGCCTTATGCAATGTAGAAAATGTAGATGGAGACAGTGTTTTAGTCTCGGAAGGAAGAATGGTAGCCTTATGCAATGCAGAAAATGTAGATGGAGATAGTGTTTAGTTTTGGAAGGCAGAATGGTAGCCTTATGTAATGCAAAAAATGCAGATGGAGACAGTGTTTAGTCTCGGAAGGAAGAATGGTAGCCTTATGCAATGCATAAAATGCAGATGGAGACAGTATTTAGTCTCGGAAGGCAGAATGGTAGCCTTATGCAATGCAGAAATAAAATAAAGTGGCAGATGGTAATAGAGTTTCTTAGCTGATAACAAGCTTTGATGTTGGGATCGCTGGGGATATTGTGATACAGGGGATATCACTAGCGTGTGTGGATGGAAAATACCGGAGAAGTGTGGCAATTCATGAATCAATGTTTGTCGTGTGGGATTGTAGTATATCATATGCTTTCGTAGTCCAAATGCCTGCATCTAAAGAAAAATTGTGAGTTTTGTAGAGGGGAGGTTAGTTTGTATCATTGCTGACCTTGCTTGACATGTTCGACTTTGGTCTGGTGAGGCGGTATGTATTGTTGGGATAGCGTTGCTGAACAAAGCGATTTTTATAATAAACATACATGAGTTTGTAAAAAAAATATGACATAAAGTATATAGTTAAGAAATAGCTTTTTAGATGAACCGACAACTGTGACGTGGTTCAGGACATTGCAACCTCTCCTGCTACAAAATTTTGAGGGTCGTCCTCAAAATTCTTCCATAGTTTAATGGGTTGATGCTTCCGATGGCTGCTTGCGACGATCGGCTGAAATTACTTCGGAATTTTAAGGGTCCTCTTCAAAATTTTGCCCCAGTTTCCAATTGCGAGGAAAATGAATTTTTTTTGAATTGTGACCGAACCCATAAGGCTGCCTACGTATCTCTTCTTAAATGGGAATCAGGTCAGACATAGTTCAAATTACATCATGTAGGAAAACATGAAAATTACACACAGTATCGCTTGGCCGCGTCTCAATTGATCGATTTTGGCCAAACATCTCCGTCTATTTATGCAAGTATGAGCGCTCCTCCTGTAAGAACCCAGTGAACCATGTATGGACCTTGCCAGTTGGGAGAAAATTTCCCTTTGGCTTCATCTTGATGCGGGAAAATTTTCTTTAATACCAGTTGAAGGCCCTAGACATTCTGTTATGATAAAGCTGACCGTGGCAAACTGCATTCAGTCTCTTTCCATCTATAAGAGCTAGCTGCTCGTAATGACTCTTCACCGATTCTGCATCGTCGAGCTCGACTTCTTGTATGATTCTTAAGGAAGAAATTTCTACTTCGATGGGAATGACGACTTTTGTTCCATAAACCAGCATATAGGGGGTTATCCCAGTTGATGTGAGAACAGTGGTGCAATACCCTAGTAGAGCAAATGATAGCTTTTCGTGCAATTGCTTATGCTTCTCTATCATTTTCCTCAATATCTTCTTGATGTTTTTGTTGGCGGCTTATACGGCTCCGTTAATCTGAGGCATGTAGGCTATAGAATTCTTGTGTTTGATCATGAAGGTTTCATACATTGCTTTCATCAAGTCCTTATTTAGATTGGAGCCATTATCAATGATGATTGACTCTGGAATCCCGAATCGACAATGATACGGTCGCGGACGAAGTCTTCCATGACTTTCTTGGTTATTGCTTTGTAAGATGCTGCTTTAACCCATTTGGTGAAATAATCAATTGCTACTAGGATAAACTTGTGCCCGTTTGATGCTGCAGGTTCGATTGGACCAATAACATCCATACCCCAAGCAGTGAAAGGCCATGATAAGCTTGTTACATTAAGTTCATTTGGTGGTACCTTTATCATGTTTGCATGTATCTGGCAGCGGTGGCATTTCCTGACATGCTGGATGCAATTTGTTTCCATAGTCATCTAAAAGTAACTAGCCTGGAGTATATTCTTGGCTAAGACAAAACCATTAATATGTGGACAGTAGGTCCCATCATGGATTTTTTCTAGTAGTTTAGATGCTTCTTTAGCATCAACACACCTTAGTAATCCCAAATCTGGAGTCCTCCTATATAGGATTCCTCTGCTATGAAAGAAGTTGTTAGACAATCTTCAGAGCGTGCGTTTCTGAGTGGTGTTTGCATGCTTTGGGTATTATCCTTTTGCCAAATATTCCTTGATATCATGAAACCAAGGTTTTCCATCTGCTTCTTCTTCGATATGAGCACAGTAAACTGGCTGATCATAGATCTTCATCGGAAAAAGATCAATGATGTTCTTATCTAGATGTTGTATCATGGATGATAGGGTAGCCAATGTATCGGCGAACTCATTCTGGACTCTGGGAACATACTGGAACTCTGTCTTTGTGAACCTCTTTCTCGATTCCTGCACATGGTGCAGATATGGGAGTATCTTGGAGTTCTTGTTTTCCCATTCTTCTCGGACCTAATGTATAAGCAAGTCTGAACCCCTAATTACTAGCAACTCTTGGATGTTAATGTCAATGGCCATCTTGAGCCCTAAGATGCAGGCTTCGTATTTAGCCATATTGTTGGTGCACGGGAACCTGAGTTTGGCAGACACCGGATAATGCTGACCGGTTTCTGACATAAG
This sequence comes from Nicotiana glauca, assembly GCA_026770625.1. Lineage (NCBI taxonomy): Eukaryota > Viridiplantae > Streptophyta > Magnoliopsida > Solanales > Solanaceae > Nicotiana > Nicotiana glauca. The sequence continues at coordinate 77,271 of MU691892.1, forward strand.
GACTGCTCCTATGCCAACTCCTTTGAAATTTGCTGCTCCATCAAAAAACATTATCCAACCATCATAGGTTTCTGCAATGTCTTCTCCTATGAATGATACCTCTTCATCAGGGAAATACATCTTTAGGGGTTCGTGTTCTCCGTCCACGGGATTCTCGGCAATGTGATTTGCCAATGCCTATTTGTTGATTGCTTTCTGAGTTACATAGACAATGTCAAGTTCACTCAATAGGATTTGCCACTTGGCTAGCTTGCTAGTAGGCATGGGCTTCTGGAAGATGTACTTCAAAGGATCTATCCTTGATATGAGATATGTGGTATAGGCACAAAAATAGTGGCCCATCTTCTGCGCCGCCCAAGTCAAAGCACAACAGGTGTGCTCTAACAGAGAATACCGGGCCTCGTATGGGGTGAACTTCTTACTAAGGTAATAGATGGCCTGCTCCTTCCTCCCTATTTCATCATGTTGCCCTAGAACACAACCGAATGCTCCGTCCAATACTGCGAGGTAGAGTAATAGAGGTCTACCTGGCTCGGGGGGGGGGGAGACCAAAAATGATGGTGTTGACAGGTACTCCTTGATTCTGTCTAAGGCCTTCTGGCAGTCATCGGTCCATTTGGTAGCGGCATCCTTCTTCAATAACTTAAAGTTTGGCTCGCAGATAACTGTAAATTGTGCTATAAATTGACTGATGTAGTTGAGTCTCCCCAAAAAACTTATTATGTCCTTCTTGCTCTTTAGCGGTGGCAACTCTTGAATAGCTTTATACTTTGATGGATCCAATTCTATTCCTCGGTGACTTACAATCAACCCAAGTAGTTTTGCGATAGGAACCCCGAACACACATTTTGCGGGATTCAGTTTTAGGTTGTACCTTCTCAGTCTATTGAAAAACTTCCTTCCATGTGATCAATGGCTTTCTTGGACTTGATGATAACATCATCTACATATACTTTGATCTCCATGTGTATCATATCATGGATAATGGTAGTCATGGCCCTCATGTAGGTGGCCCCAACATTCTTTAACCCAAATGGCATCATCTTCTAGCAGTACATTCCCTACAGCGTAATGAAAGCCGTTTTCTCAGAATCTTCTTCATCCATCCATATCTGATGATACCCAGCAAAACAATCTACAAATGACTACAGCTCATGCTTGGCACATTTGTCAATCAGGATGTGTATGTTCGGCAAGGGGAAGTTTTCTTTTGGACTGGCCCGGTTGAGATCCCGGTAGTCGACATAGACTCTAACCTTCCTGTCCTTCTTTGGCACTGGCACAATGTTGGCTAACCATGTTGGATATTCTATAACCCTGAGAACCTTAGCTTTGACCTGCTTAGTGACTTCTTCCTTGATTTTCAAACACATATCTGGCTTGAATTTTCTGAGCTTCTATTTTACTAGTGGACATGTTGGATCGGTCGGCACTTTGTGTGCCACAATAGATGTACTCAAACCAGTCATGTCATCGTACGACCAGGCGAATATGTCCCCATATTTCCTTAGAAATTTCGTGTACTCTTCCTTTTCTGATGGTGACAGATGAACACTGATGCGCGTTTCTTTGATGTTTTCTACATCTCCCAAGTTGACAATCTCAGTCTCGTCCAACATGGACTTAGGCCTATTTTCAAAATTCTCGACTTCCTTAACAATCTCTTCCGGTATATCATCTTCATCTAAGTCTATGTTTGTTTGTTGCATTGTCTCATTGCATATCACATTCATTGTCATCAAGATAAGTAATAGTAATGCTGTATAATTAAAGTAATGAGAAAATAATAATATTAAGATTTATAAGAAAACCAAAATGCTTTGCAAATTCCATAACTGTTTTTGAACATTGGAGCTCTTTTTTGAAAAATTTAAAATGCTAAAGGAAAGTCAACTAGTAAAATTAAAAATAGTGCATGATGCTTGTTCAGCTTTGCTACCCCGAGGCTCGTCAGGATCTGATGGTTCTGATGGTCCAGTTATTGAGGCATGCTCCTCTGCTTACATCCTGTGTGGAAGGGCCTTCCTCCCCCTCTCCCTCAAAAATGACACAACAATCCGTATCATCGTCTTTTAGGAACGAATTCCTCACTGCTGCCTGTCCTTTCTCTTCTTCCGATCCATAGATAACTTTGGCTAGTTGGAAGTTCTATTCCAAGCAGGGTATTGGCTGCTCCAATGGGTAGTAAGGACCGTGCCATGGTGGCGACCAGTTGTTGAATTCCTCCCAGGTGTACTCATATCCTAGACTGAAGGTGATGCCATGTTTCTTTAGTTTGATAGGCTTAGTGATTCCTTGGATGTTCTTGCCAAGCCCCTTGCCAGGTTCGTGTCCTCTTCAGTTCAATATGCTTTCAATTTTGTTGTCCTACCATTTGTCCTTGTCAACGGCGTTGACTCGCTCGATGTGGTGATAAGTCTCCCCGCCTATCTTTCTTCTACCTCCGATTGCTGGGATGGTCTAGCGACTGTATATGGGATTGCTACCGTCACCGTGAATGATCACCTCCTGGTGGTTCTACTCAAATTCACTACCTGATGTAATGTTGACGCTACGGCCCTAGTGGCATGAATCCATGGTCGTCCAAATAATAATTTGTAAGATACTGTCACGTCTATCACTTGGAAGTCAACATCAAACCAAGTAGTCCCCATTTGCAAACACAAGCTAATCTCCTTGATAGTGGACCTTTGGGAACTGTCGAAAGCTTTGGCATTGATGGCCCCGTCCTTGATCTCATGCAGCCCCTTTCCTAATGTCTTGAGTGTTACCAACAGACAGATGTTGAGGCTGGATCCTCCATCAATCAGGATTCTGGTGATAAAATAACCTTCACATTGCACAGTGATGTGCAACGCCTTGTTGTGGCTCAACCCCTCTGGTGGTAGCTCATCTTCATGAAAAGTGATCTTATGACTTTCCAATACTTGCCCTACCATGTTTTCCATTTCTCCCATGGTGATGTTACTTAGCACATATGCCTTGCTCAGCACTCTTAGCAAAGCATTCTTATGTGCATCGGAACTTTGTACTAAAGCAAGGATAGAAATTTGTGCTGGTGTTTTGTTCAATTAATCAATGACTGAGTATTCTTTGGCTTGTATCTTTATCCAGAGATCGTCGGGCCCAGTTTCAGTGATTGTTGGCTGACTAGAGTCCTGCTTTCTTTACTCAGCCAAATGTTTCGGGGTATAAATCCTATCAGTTCTCATCATACCCTGTGCTGCAACGACTTCCCTAAACCTGGCCTTCCCTTTTCTTCTTGCTTCGACTGTGTAGTCCTAAGGTATGGCATTTGTATGGAATGGTGTTACAGCCGACATTCCCACCGGAATTAGTGTAGCTATCTTGACTTCGAATAGAGCATGTACCTTAGGCGGTAAAATTGCAACTTCAAAGGGTTTAGGTGCATTTACTTTGACATAAATTCAACCTCAATTGGTGTTGGTTTCTTTATAGAGGATGGTGCTTCAAACTCGAGTGGCATGGACATGTTTACCTCGGTATCTTTGGAAGGCTGAATCTGGACTACGATCGGATTAAGGGTGACTATTGGCTTCTTTGGATCATCACCCTCTGTGATCAAACCGATCGATCCCTTGGGGTCCCAATCATTCTCTATTTCAATCATGTGAATGCCTCCACCCTTGTGATCTAGCAGAGGGTTACTGTGGACATTCAGAGCAGGCACCTTTGCCACAATAATTTTGTTATCGACCAAAGTTTGGATCTTATCTTTCAGAGAGCAGCATTCATTAATGGTGTGTCCTTTAATGTCGGAATGGTACGCATAGGAATTATTTGGATTAACCCACTGAGAAGGGTTCTCAGGAGCAGCAGGGATAGGGGTGACATAACCAGTAGTTTTGAGTCTTTCATACAACTGGTCGATAGGTTCAGCAATGGTCGTGCACTATTTTGGGGGTCTTCGGTCAAAGTTTGGTCAGGGTCTAGGGAAGTTTTAGCATGAAGGAGGGGATTGGTAATGGGATGGTTGAGTGTTGTAGGCTTGGTAAACATGTGTTGGTTGGAAATATTTGGGTGAAGTGGGTTAATTGTGGGAGGTGATTGATAGGTAAGTGGTGGAGTTTGGTAAAAGGGTGATGGTGCTTGGTAGTTTGGAGTAGGTTGATATGTGAGTGGAGGCATTGGATAGGTTTGGTATTTGATGAGGGATTTGGTTCTCTGTGCAACCATTACGGCACCTACGTCCCTTTTCTTGGATGTACCACCAGACTGTAAAGCCTTATTGGTTGCTTGCAAGGCTTCAAAGTTCATAACCATACCACTTTTGATGCCTTCCTCGATTCTTTCTCCCAGCTTGATTATGTCAAAAAATTTGTGGCCTTCGATCATCATCAGCCTCTCATAATACTGTGGGTCTTGGGCCCAAACGAAAAATTTGTTCATTTGCTCTTCTTCTAAAGAATGCCTAACCTTAGCAGCTTCTGACCTCCATCGAGTAGCATACTCACAGAATGTTTCCGTGGGCTTCTTCTTTAGGTTCTGAATGTAGAACACATCTAGTGCATTTTCTGTATTGAATCTGAATCATTCCATAAAGTCAGATGCCATACTCACCCAGTTTGACCATTTTTTTGGATCTTGGCTGATGTACCATGATAAGGCATCTCCCTTCAAGCTCCTCATGAAAAGCTTCATGCAAATCCTCTCGTCTTTCCCTACTCTGACCAATTTGTCATAGTACGTTCTCAAATAGACCCTTGGATCCCCTGTACCATTGAACATTTCGAACTTAGGAGGTTTGTAACCCTCGGGCAGTTCGACATCGGGCTGTATGCAAAGGTCTTCGTAGTTTAGCCCCTCAATTCCCTTGCTAACTTCAACACATTGAATTCTGCTAGTAAACTTTTTAAGCTCTTTGACCAGGTTTTTGATGAGTAAGTTCTTATCATCAGACTCGGGTGTACTTGTAATGGGCTGGGTGGAGTGCATCACAGTCTCCACATAGATGGGGGTATTATGTTGGGTGTGGCAGTGGTCATTTGTGGAGTTCTGGAGTTCTGTTATTCGAGGTATGGAAGGTATTGCAGTGGTGGTGAGGAATGGGATGGTTTTGTTGCTCTGGGATATTTTTTGGAGGTACATGATTCTGAGTATTTGGGAAAGTAACCTCTGGAATGGTGAGGGAAAATGATAGATTTGCCAGATTCCGGACTTGATCAAGTTCCTCTTGAAATTTCAGCAACCTTTGTTCTAGTTGGGATGCATTTTATTTGGGAGTCAGAGTACCGTGACCATGAGTGACCTCTACCCGTTCAGTTGAGTTTTCTTTTCTGGCGTTGTTCAAATCTTCCATCTTCCTTTGTTCTAGTGTCTGACAGGGCTGAGAGGAGGAGTAGGTGGAGGGCCCCTGGATCTTGTAAAATAGGATGATGTTGCCAGAGTACACGAACTAACCTTTGGGGAGGGGAATAAACAAAAAAGTAAAAACAAAAAGTAACAAGTCAGTGAAGATCATAAGAAAAATATTACAATATTTAAACACATAGTGCAAGAATGTAAACATGTCCTAATTTGGGGACCTCTTTGTGCCCGAGGTAGGCATAGCGACAAGTTGATTTGGAGAACTTAGAATGTTAAATGCCTCATTTTATTGATAAACGTAGACGAATCCCAAAATGACACTAAATAACAGGAAATAAAAATGTCACTAATGGCCATTGGCCTTATTACATTTTATAAAGCGGAAATGGAAACTCATATCTATTTGGTCCCAGAAGGACCTTCCCCAAACTCGGCATCATTGGCTTCATCGAACAGCTTTCCAAGCTCGCGCAATCCCAGCAGCAGGTAGGCTCTGGCTAGATGTTTGCCTTCGTTCCCTTCGGCAGTCTGGTAGTCTTTGACCCTCTTCAGAAACTTCGTTTCTAACTCTACTATACCTTGCTCCAAATACCCCAGTCGTTTGTTATAGCTGACAGCCATATCCTTCCACTCTTCAATTAATTTTTGATTGGCTTCCTGTATCTCGCGGTGCTCGCTTTCGTATTCTCGGATTTGCTTGCACAATTGATTGTACTTGACCTGTGCTTTGGCCTTTTCATATATGATCTTGTTACCTTGAACAAACCCAGGCTGGCCCAAACCACTATGATTATCCTCCAACTAGCCTGAATAATAGGGAGCACAACCTGCATGCTATCTGTCTGATTCGATGGTGTCCCTTCCCAAGACAATCTTGTGTGCCACATGCGCTGAGCCCGGTACCTGTAAGGACTATTGTTGTTCTAGAAGTCAGCCCAGAAGTGACTCATCTTGTCGACCCTAGGTATAACCTGCTTCCTGCCCGTTTGCCTTATAATACGAAGAGGTACGTAAGGGTACGTTCCTCTTAAGCTGATTAGTATCAGGAAAGGTGTGTCCTTGGACTGGATGATAAACTCTTAGTTGGGAACCACTCAAAAATCCATTGTACCTGGTCCTCAGTCAAATTTTTGAAGAGTTCGACCCATTCTCTAGCATTCTCTGGTTGGGCGAACATGTTGGGCATGTAATTCATTTGCTTTGGGTGATAAAAAGCGATATGATTGTCCCAGTCCCTTCGATGGATTTCCTCTCGATACTCACCCTTTTGGAGATGTTCCACGAGCCAAAGCTGAAGTAGCAGATTACAACCCTCGAAGTGTTTGGCTCCCTGCTGATACCTTTTTAGGGATCGATATATCTCTTCAATGATCATTGGTACGAGACTGAATGGTTGTCCGTCAATTCCCTCCATTAGAACTTTGGTGACCATAGCTAGCCTGGTATATATCCTTGCTTTCTTCATTGGAAACACTATCATCCCCAAGAAGCAGAACATGAAGACGAAGATGCTTTGGTGAATATGCCCCAATGGCGTAAGGGCAACTCGTCAGGATAAGTACGATAAGACTTGTTGTGACCGTACCGGTCGTACAAATAGTCAAAGGGAATGTACGACTCTTTCAAACATATCAATTCTGGATTCTTCTTTAGACCCATTATTTTGAGGAAACCTCTACCCTATTTTCTGGCATTAACAAACCCGGATTTTCCCACGACATACTAGCCAATCCTCCTATTTCCTCGAGCAGGGGGTGTATCTCAATATCCCCGAAGCAAAACACGGACCTATCACAATCCCAGAACAGAGTAGAAGCTTCTATGATTTTGTTGTTGGGTTGAATTTTTTCAGGAGAGAGGGTAGGTTCCCTAAATATTTTTGGATAAGAGTCTAATCACTGGAATGAAAATCCTTCCACCAGTTTAGCAATTTTGAGTGGATGTTGATGACCATGCCGAATCTGGGGACTTCGTGCCTTATGTTTCTGCAAGACAAAAGAGTTAGGCTCTTACCCCCACCAGACTCGACTATTAAATATCAATAATTGGCATAGAAGCATTTTGTTCTCCAAATAAATGCACAAAACGTAGTAGTGTCCATTTGGGTTTTTGGGAAACCCAGTAGACTTTGGACAAGGCTATCTTAAAGAGTCATTATGCGGACAACATAACTGACTCGGCCAAGTTTGACCATGATGCATGTACAATTAAACAGAGTAAGGTTTCTATGGGTTTTTAGACTGGTACCCTAAAGCGGACAACTCAAGAGGGTAAGGCGCGAAACCGTCGACTACACCGTTGATCGACTGGTTTTACCGCAAATATGCCTTTGCCAGATTTAGGGGGTAATAATATCGAACAGTGCAACCACTCATTATAAGCGTTCTATGATATTTTGTTTGGCACGAGTGGGATATGATGTTGAAAACATGCTTATGCAATAATTTAAGCAAGTTGTCACGTATTTGCACGTTCATAAAGCAATAATTCTAATAATTTAAAATAGTAGTAAAGGAGTGCAGTAAAGGAAAACAGTAAAAGAAATAAGGGAAAGAAATGAAAGAAAAGTCAGTTTTTATAGTAGAAGAGGGAATTAAATAATTAAAGGCATTAAGCAAATAAAGACATATAAAGAAGCATAAGTCACAATAATAGCTTGAAATAGTAAAAGCCTAAAAGATATCCACAGCAGAGTCGCCATGCTATCGCGCCCCCTTTTTTCTCTCTGTGAAAATCGGGTTTATAACATTTGGGAGGAAAACTTGTTCCCTTTCAATAATTGGGTTTGAATTGAAGAATCGCCACCTAATGACTAAAGTTTATTAGGACACTAAGGAGGGTTTTATTTGAGTAATTAGAGATTGGGTAAGGGCTTGAAATTATCCCGAGGGAAAGGTGTTAGGCAACCCTCAGGATCCACTAGTGTGGTTCCCGGCCAAACTATTGTTGTGAATCAAGTGAATTAACCTATTAATTACTCATGTCGGATTTACTATGAATAATTGAAAAATTTATCTTCCGTTGTTATGAGTAGCTAAATACTTTAATCTAAGGTTTTGGTGAAATCTGTTGGGGATGACTTGGTTTTTATATTAATATAGTTTGAATGGGTTGTTAATCTCTATTTGTTCATCTACTTTTTGATTGTGGTTAATTGAAAGGGCTCTCAATTATCCGTCCCTATTTAGTGTGTATCTTCTTGAGAGAGAGTGCACATTTAGGTGATTGTATGAACAAAATCGCTCCCGGAGTATAGAGGAGAGTCATAACCGAGGGTTTAGAGGTTGAATTAGAGATAACAATACATCGGGTGCAATCTAAGTGAACCGTAGTGTGAATCTAGCTAGCGTAGCTTGAGAAAGTGCGTCTAGTAAATTATCATAATTGCTTGAGAAAGATTTATGATAACTGGAACGTTCATGATTGATAAAGACAAATAAATCATAGTTATAAGACATATACGACCAATGAAATTACCAATGGGGGAAACCATTACTTTAGACCTTATTCCAATTGTTTACACATCAAGCATAGTTAATTTTCAGCTGTTAATTATTTTCAGTTTTTAGTTGTTAGAAATATCATCAATTGTGAATCACAAAGTTTGGGAAAATTTATCGTGTGAATTTAGTAAATCCGACAAGAGTAATTAATAGGTTAATTCTCTGTGGTTCGACTCTAGGCAGAATTTCTCAGACTATATTTGCTACGTCCGTGTGTGTATTTTTATAAGGCATAGTTTGGCGTTATAAATTTTGGCATCATTGTCAGGGACATTAACGGTGTTATCAATTACAATTGAAAGAAGTACAAAAATTCTAAGTGTAGTCAGTTTTCTCTATACCCAATCATTTCATTAAAATTCTAACGTTTGAACTCTTGTGGAAATCAGGTGTATGCCTAAAAGTTCTTCGAGGAATGGAGAACTGCTAGAAGGACTCACAGACCTTGAGAAAACATTCAGGGCATTGAACCGTGCCAACAAGAGACTTCAACAATCCCAACAATAACACCAGCTCGAATTAGACATGGGTGACGTAGACAACGTCAACGAAAACGTTGGGGACCCACCAACAAACCCCAACGTAAGGATAGTGGTACCTCTTGTGCCCGAGGCTGCACTTTATGATTGGGCACGACCCACAGTTGATAACCTGGCCACTACCATAGCTGTGCCCGCAATCCAAGCGGAGACTTTCCAGATAACCAACAATATGATTCATCTGCTGTAGAATAAAAGATTGTTCTCCGGGTCACACATTCAAGACCCGCAACAGCACTTGAAATTTTTTTTCTCAATTTGTATGACCCAAAAGCAGCCGAATGTGACCCCGGAAGCTATCAAGCTACTACTATTTCCATTCTCTGTGACCAGGGAAGCTCAGACTTGGATAAATTCGCTCCCTATCAATTCCATAGCCACCTGGGAGGAATTAGTCAAGCAGTTTCTGAATAAGTTCTATCCACCCAACAAGACTGCAAGACAAATTGATGAAATATTGCAGTATAAGCAGCAGCCAACTGAGGCCTTGCAAGAAACTTGGGAAAGATTTAAAGGGATGCTAGTGAAGTTCCCTTACCATGGCATTCCAGACCAGATTCTTGGCCAGAGATTCTACATGGGGTTAGCTGACAATTTAAAGGCAAATATGGATGCTTCTGCTAGGGGTGCATTTTTTAGTAAGACATTCACCGAGTGTAAAATATTTCTTAATAAGATGTCACAAAATTCGGGGTGGATGACTAGAGCTACAACACTGGCACCCATAGTGCATTCAGTTCCTCTTGACCCAAATAATTCACATGCAGAGAATATGGCCACACTCATGACTCAGATGAGCATATTGACAAAGAAGATTGATGAGATGGGTACAAAACAGGTACACATTGTTGATACAACAAATGGAGGACTATGTACACCTTGTATTAATCAGTCTTATGTGTGTTCATGGAGCGGAGAAGGCGAAAATCAAGGGGCAAGGGAAGATATGAATTATATTAACAACTATAGGGGGTCATAGATAAGGAGCACAATAGTGGAAATTGCCACAAAATCAGCAGTAGAGGCCTATGCATCCTCAGAACCAAATGGTGCTAGTACCATATCAGAAACTACAGAGCTATCCACAGCAAAATCAACAACAATTAGCTAATCAACCACCTCCTCAGCAACAAGATAACAATATGGTGGAAATCAAGGGTATGCATCAGTAACTCACTAGGACAAATAATAAAGTGCAGGAAAAATTGGCAGTGCATGATTTAACCATAAAGAATATTGAAACGCAGTTGGGTCAGCTGTCCATGGCTTTGAAGAACCATCTTCAGGGAACTTTGCATGCAGACATAAACATAAACCCCAAGGAGCAAAACCCAAATCAACTGATGGCAGTAAGTCTCCGAAATGGGAGAGATTTAGACAGAGAGCAGGAAATTGCACAAGCCAGCAAGGATACTACACCAGCCACTCCTGTTCCATTAGAGGTGGAGGAACCAACAGAGCTTACCAAAGTGGTGGTTGAGCAGAGTCAGGAGGCAAAAGGCAAAGAAAAGATGGATGAGCAAGCTGCAGAACAGGTGGCACCTCTTGTGCCAGAAAATTCCAACAGAGAGAAGCCAACAAGCAATGCACAAAGGGTGATACCTACACCTTTCCCTTAGAGACTGCTTAAACAAAAGAAGGAAGTTCAATACGAGAAATTCATGGAGAGGCTGCGTCAGATTCAGTTGAATATTCCTTTGATGGATGCTTTGAGGGAGATGCCCGGTTATGCAAAGATGATGAAGGATCTAGTATCGCAGAAGTTTGATTTTCAGGATCTTTCCACTGTGACTCTGGCACAAACCTGCAGTGAAGTAGTGACAAGACCAATGGCTTAAAAGATGTTTGATCCAGGTAGCTTCACTATTCCGTACACAATTGGGAGCTATGCCTTTGCAAAGGCATTATGTGATCTGGGGGACAGCATAAATCTGATGCCGCTGGCTGTGTGCACTAAATTGGGCATCGGCAGAGCTAGACCGACTTCTATGCTGCTACAGCTGGCTGACCGCACGGTGAAAAGGCCAACTAGTATTCTGGATGATGTGTTGGTGCAAGTTGGGAAGTTCGTGTTCCCAGCAGACTTTGTTATTCTGGATTGTCAGGTGGATGAGGAGATACCCCTTATTCTAGGGAGACCATTTTTGGCTACTGGGAGAGCACTGATCGATTGCGAGACTGGGGAATTAAAAATGAGACTGAACGATGAAGAAGTTATCTTCAATGTTCAGCAATCTATGAGGAGACCAGTGAATATGCTAATTGCTCTTTAGTGGATGCAGTAGATGTGATTCTACAAGAGGACGACGCGACCCTGACTGTGAACGACCCATTGGATGCATGTCTGAAAAATCTAGAAGAGATGGATGGTGAAGGGTTAGCTGAATGGGTCATGGCACTTGAAGGCCGAGGATTCTGGACAAGGGAACCTCAATTTGAGTCTCTTGAATTAGAAAAAAGGGCTACACATCTAGCAAAGCCATTAATAGAAGAACCACCCAAACTGTAGCTAAAGCCACTCCTAAATGACCTCAGGCATGTGTTCTTGGGCCCTGATTCGACCTTTCCCATTATTATATCATCCGGTTTGCTAGATGTGCAGGTACAACAACTCTTACAGGTACTACAGGAAAACAAGACTGCCATTGGCTGGACCATGGCAGACATAAAGGGTTTCAGCCCAGTCTTCTATATGCATAAGATTCTCCTGGAAAAGGGGCACAAACCATCCCGGCAACATCAGCGAAGGTTAAACCCAAACATGAAAGAGGTTGTAAAGAAGGAAGTGATAAAATGGCTAGATGCGGGAATCATCTTCCCTATCTCTGATAGTAATTGGGTCAGCCCTGTCCAATGTGTGCCAAAAAGGGGGGAATGACTGTTGTGAAAAATGACAACAATGAGTTAATCTCAACTCGTACAGTCACAGGGTGGCAAATTTGCATGGATTACCATAAATTGAACATCGCCACCCGAAAGGACCATTACCTTGCCTTTTATTGATCAAATGTTGGACAGGCTGGCCGGAATATCGCATTTTTGTTTTTTTTGGATGGATATTCGGGGTACAATCAGATATTAATAGCCCCCGAAGATAGAGAGAAAACATCCTTCACCTGTCCGTATGACATCTTTGCCTTTCGGAGAATGCCCTTTGGGCTTTGCAATGCACCATCGACTTTTCAACGGTGCATGTTAGCCATCTTCACAGATATGGTGGAGGATATTATGGAAGGCTTTATGGATGATTTCTCCGTGGTGGGAGATTCATTCGAAGACTGTCTTCAACTTAAGTAGAGTGCTCAAAAGATGTGTGTAGACAAACTTAGTGCTAAACTAGGAGAAGTGCTATTTTATGGTACAAGAAGGGATTGTCCTGGGACATCGAGTGTCCAAAAAAGAAATTGAGGTCGACCATGCTAAGGTTGACGTGATTGAAAAGCTACCACCGCCCACTTCCGTCAAGGCGGTGAGAAGCTTTCTTGGGCACGCCAGGTTCTACTGGCATTTCGTAAAAGATTTTTCCAAAATTGCTAACCCATTATGCAAACTCCTTGAAAAGGATCAGCCCTTTGTGTTTTCGAATGATTGCAGGTTGGAATTTGAGGAACTGAAGAAGAGGTAGGTAACTGCACCCATCATTTTTGCACCAAACTAGGAGCAACCATTTGAGCTCATGTGCGACGTAAGTGACTATGCTATAGGAGGAGTCTACACTGTGATGGAGAAGGAGATGTTAGCGGTGGTGTTTGCTTTTGACAAGTTCCGATCATATCTGATTGGTTCCAAGGTAATTGTATACACTGACCATGCAGCTCTTAGGTACCTAATTGAGAAGAAGGAGTCTAAGCCATGCCTGATTCGTTGGGTGCTGCTGTTGCAAGAATTCGACCTCAAAATTCGTGACCGTAAGGGCACAGAAAATAAAGTTACTGATCATCTATCACGACTTGAAGGAGCTGAAAAATTAGTCGAGGTCGAAGAGATTCTGGAAACCTTTCCAGATGAGCAGCTGCTCGCAGCAACTATGGAAGATATGCCATGGTATGCAGATTTTGCAAACTACCTGGCCTGCGGCATAGTTCCATAAGACCTTTCATCGATCCAAACGAAAAATTTCTTTCATGATTGCAGCATGTGTTATTAGGATGAGCCTCATTTGTTTAGAATATGTGTTGATAATATTATTCGGAGATGCATCCCTGAGATAGAACAATTTTCAATTTTGCAGGCTTGTCATGCATCAGCATACAGAGGACATTTTGGAGGGGTCAGGACAACTGCGAAAGTGCTAGAGGCCGAATTCTTTTGGCAAACTGTGTTTAGAGATGCACACCTCTGGGTCAAGGGCTGCAATGAATGCCAGCGTACTAGGAACATGTCTCGTCTCCATGAGATGCCAATGAACCCGATTCAAGAGGTAAAGGTGTTTGATGTTTGGAGGATCGACTTTATGGGTCCGTTTGTCTGCTCATTTGGCAATCAGTACATCCTTGTTGCCGTGGACTACGTGTCTAAATGGGTAGAGGCTGCAACGTTGCCCACCAATGATGCGAGAGTGGTGGTAGGATTCCTGAAAAAGAACATATTCACAAGGTTTGGGACACCAAGAGCGATCATCAGTGACGGGGGCACTCACTTCTGTAACAGAGCCTTCGAGAAAATACTTGCAAAATATGATGTACGCCACAAGGTGGCCACCCCTTACCATCAGCAAACCAGTGGGCAGGTTGAAGTGTCCAACAGGGAGATAAAAAGTATACTAACCAAGATGGTGAATGCCACACGAATTGATTGGGAAAAGAAGCTTGATGACGCACTCTGGGCCTATAGAACTGCGTTCAAAACACCAATAAGTATGTCACCATACAATTTGGTATTTGGGAAGGCCTGTCATCTGCCTGTGGAGCTAGAACATCGAGCTTGGTGGGCAGTAAAGCAATTGGACGTGGATCCTGATGCAGCTAGACAAAATCGATTGACAGAGTTGAATGAGCTGGAAGAATTTAGATATCAAGCCTTTGAAAGCATGAGGCTCTACAAGGAAAGAATGAAGAAGATGCATGACAAGCACATTGTGGACAGAAATTTCAAACCCGGTGACAAGGTATTATTGTATAATTCAAGGTTGAGATTGTTTCCAGGTAAGTTAAAGTCCTGATAGTCAGGGCCATTTAGAGTGGTGCAAATATTTGCAAGTGGAGCTGTCGAGATCGAGTAAGAAGATAGGACAAACAAGTTCTCAGTAAATGGGAAAAGGTTGAAACATTACCTTGGAATAGCTGAAGAAAAAGGGGATACAGTGGTGATCAATCTGAAAGAACCCTAGTACGCAAATGAGGAGTGATGGCTCAACTACTTGCGTTGTGCCATGACATTAAATCAGGCACTGTGTGGGAGGAAACCCACGAATGTGTTGTAAGTGTAGTATGTAACTTCGTGTTTAGAAGACAAAAATAAAATAATATAAAAAAAATTTGCTAGCCGCGCCTGTGGTCAGGACCGTGGAAGATACTTCTTGGCGACGAAATTCACCGCGGCCACGGCTTGGACCGCAGAAATCACTGGAGGTCAATAAATCGTCCGCGACCGTGGCACGGACCGCGGGAGACTCTGTCTCGAACCGTGGCGTGCACCGCAGACGCGACCGCGGTCGGGTACCAGGCGGTAAAATTTTTTTTATTTTTTTTGTTTTCTTCAATTTTTTTTCTTTTTTCTTCTTATCTTCCAATTAAAAATAAAACACACTCCCCTTCTTCCCCTAAATCAAACGTCCCTCCCCCCCTAAATCCCCAAATCCCTCTCTCTCTAAACCCTAACCCTTCTCTCCATACTCTCTTCTTCTTCTTCCTCCTTCACAATCACTCCCATCTTATTCCTCTAAGGTATGACTACGACCCCCTTCTGTTTTCTTCCTATTTTTGTTGTTGTATTATGCTAGTTAATGTTGTTCTAATGTAGTGTTAGTGGTAGAATTTTGTTTTGTTTATTTTTTCTTCTTTTTTTTAGTGTAATTTCGTTTTTAGCATATATTTGGTAAAGGGGCTGTGTTTTGAATGTTTGGAATGGTGTTGTTGGTGGGTAATGGTTTAGAGCAAGTGTGGAATGTGTGGGTGTAGTGGATAGTTGGATTGGGGAAGTTTTGTTGATTCCCATAGGCCATGAATGTGAAGTTAATTACCTTGCGCACAAGGTGTTTGGGAAATTGCCTCAATGGAGTTTTAAGGAGAGGTTGTGACATGGTTGTGGTGAAGTCTGAGTAACCACCCATAGTCACACATTTTAGGCTCATCCTAATCCGCGTTTCTCTGTTTTGACAAGTAATATGAGTTCTTCACATAAGAGACGGACCACCGGGTCCTCTGCTAGTGGCCTAGGAAGCTCCTCACGAGCTAGGGGCCAAACCAGTGCACCACGATTTGATAGCACTCGGTTCGTCTATGAAGAAGCAGAGAAAAGGTACAATCAAAAATTTGCGAAGAAGTTACTCCATGAAGTCCATATAGATAGGAATGCATTGGTTTAGGAGTGCCCCAACATTTTTAATGAGCTAAGGACGTGTCAGCTGGACATTTTCTTTGAGACTCCTGAGGAGGCCAACATTCTACTAGTGCGGGAGTTTTATGCAAACCTGCCAGAACACGAGGCCGGGGTTTTGACTGTGCGCAATACCTAGGTTAATGCTTCTATGGAGGTCATCCGCAGAGCTTATAACCTCCCCATATTCATGGGTGATGATTACTACGTCATGGCTAGTCGCCCGGCGATTGATTGGGACAGAATTCTAGCAGTTATCGGTATACCTGGTAGACAGCCTAAATGGGTAGCACAACCAATGACTCTACACTCCAAGTCTCTTACATGGGAAGCCAAATGTTGGCTCACTGTCATCACCACTCGGTTGCTACCATCCAGCAATACCACCAATGTAAATGGGCCACGGGCCGCTATGATCTACTACTTCATGACTCACCAAGGGTTTGATGTCGCCCGAGTCCTCTATGAAGAAATGTTCATCCGATCGCCCGAACTAATCATATTCCACTACTTCCTTTCACTTGTCACCCGTCTATTCCGACTTGCTAATGTTCCTGAGAACTCTCGAGTTGATGGGAAATTACCTATAAAACTCCTTTTCGGGCGAAAAAAATTGGACAAGAGGAACGAAGGCCGGTACAACTCAATGATGACTTGTCTAATGAGTCTGAGTCTGAAGATGATGCTGATAATGCTGAAGCTACTAAGATCACAGCCCCTCATAGAGGAGATAAGGTAGGCTCATCACAGCCACGTCGGAGCAACTCGCATGGCTGCTTGGGAGCAGGAGATGATTGAAATACGGACCTCTCTCGCTGACTTTGGTACCCGCATTGATGCTGTGGCTGACCGGCAGGTGAAGTCAAAAAAGAAGTTCATGGGCTGGTTGAGAGCTCTGGGTCGCGCCTGCCACGTGAACCCAGACACAATTTCAGATCAAGAGTGACCCTTCAGGGAAGTTCCTTTACCTCAGTGTTTTTTATATTGTCAAGTCATGGGGACATGTCTTCATTTTAAGTGTGGGGTGGGGGACACTTTGTTGTATGTTGTACTTCTAAAAATAATCTATTTGTTGTTCTTAGTTTGCTTTGTGTTAGTGCTTTAGAAATAGAGTAACAATTTTTTTTAGGAAAGTTAAAATAGTAAGCGACTTGTCCCGACGATGGATCTCTTTCGGCGGGGTTCTTGAGGGTCTAAGTCGAGAAAAAAAAACAAAAAATTTTAAGACTCTTCCTAATGACGGATTCTGGACAATTTTTCTTGAGGGAAGCTAGTCTAAAAAAAATACCAAAAAGATTTTTTTTGTTTATTTTTTATTTCTTAGTTAGTGTAATAACTCCCCCTTGGTCTTTCTTTGGGCCACGGTTCTTTTCCAAGGGTTTAACTTGAACCGGGTATAGGTATATTTTCTTTTTTTTCTTTTTCTTGTTTTAGTATAGGATTAATGGGCAACGAGTTAAATTGAAGAAGGAAAACCCGTACCGTTCTTACACCTGAACACATTAGACGCTAAAGTGTAGCGCTGAGCTTCAAGGGTTGAATCTGATTAAGTGCCTTAAAAAAATTGGATGTTTGCACCTAACTTGAATACTCAAATAAAAAGTCTTGATAAACTAATCCAGAGTGAGTCATGTGCCATGTGTGTGTGAGTGTGTCTGTATTCCATGATGTACATTTGATGCCTAGAACTTGCCCTGTGTGTTTGCAAAGCAAAATAGTAGTTTCATTCAGTCTTAGAAGTGATATAGGCATTTCTTTGTTGAACCAGATATGTATATGTGACCCACCCAATTGTTCTATACCGTAGCTAACCCATTTGAGCCTATAATCCTTTTTCTTTGGCAACCACATTACAAGCCTTACCCATCTGTTTGAATTAACCATCTATTTGAACCTTTTCACCTCTCATGAGCACTTGAATTGTTATGAACTTTGTAAAAGTTAAAGTGTGGGGTGGTTTGTTTGGCTTTTGAGTGGAACTAATTGAATAAGGAGAAAGGTACAATGTTTTGAAAGAAAAGGGAGAGCCACTGAAAAAAAAACATGTATTTCCTAGATAAGTGGTGGCTCTTGACGTAAGTTTGCTTAAAGAAGAAAAGGGTACATTACATTGATGTGAAGGTGGAATTTTGGTTTGACAGAAGTATATGGTTTGAATGATTAAAAATGTAAGTGTTAAAATGCTTAGGGAGGTGTAGCCACTCTTACATCTAAATGTATCCTACCCGTCCCGTAGCCTACATTACAACCAAATAAAAGTCCTAATTGATCTAAGATTGAATGAGCTCAATTAGTCGAGTACTACACTAAGGGTAAGCTTATGGTGCATCTGTGTGGCATGTGAATGTTCTTTGGAGAGTGAGCGAATTCTGTCTAATTGAGTTCCTAATTGTTATCACTATCAATATATATAAGGAACTACTCTCTTGTGTGATGTGAGGGCATGTGATTTACAAATGAAAGGTGTGTCTTGACTATTGTGTAGAGTGGTTTGAGTAAGTGCAAATGTTACAGGGTACGAAAGATTTGAGTTTTGAGGTAAAAGCTGCTCACTACTAGGTGTAACTCTTGTAAAAATGTTCATGGTGTGAGTCGTTGAGGGAAAATCATAGGGAATGAATCTTATGGAGTGTGGTGAATTGCTCGAGGACTAGCAATGATTTAAGTGTGGGGTGTTGATACGAGGCCATATAGTCGTTATTTACACCTTAATTGTCCATGCTTTGTTATTGTTTTATAATGTAACTTGCCAATAAAATGCTTTAATTGATGCTAGTTTCGCAGGGAATATAAGGTGTACGGAAGCAACATGAAGTGTTTGGAAGCAATAACATGAAGAAAACACCCACTCAAGAGGTACCCGAACACAAAAAGAGAGAAAAGAGAAGGAATGAGGAGATAAAAGCCGGATAGCACCCACCGCGGTCCGCGCCGCATTTGAAGGTAGTGCCTTCCGCGGTCGTCACTGTTCAAAGGCCAGGAATTTCAGGGACCAAAGTATAAATTCGGGGAAACTTTGTGTAAAACCCTTATAAGATGTAGAAACTCGCCCAAAATAGTTTAGGCTTTATTTGAGATTACTTTTGGAAGAAGAACAAGTGTGAGAGATCACCCAAAACATCATAGTTCTTATTCTCTTCTATTTTTCTTGCAATTTTTCCATTATGAATAATCTATTAGTTTTATCTTCCGTTGTTATGAGTAGCTAAATACTTTAATCTAAGGTTTTGGTGAAACCCATTGGGGATGACTTGGTTGTTATATTAATATAATTTGAATGGGTTGTTAATCTCTATTTGTTCATCTACTTTTTGATTGTGGTTAATTGAAAGGGCCCTCAATTATCCGAACTATTTAGTGTGTATCTGCTTGAGAGAGAGTGCATATTTAGGTAATTGTATGAACAACATCACTTCCAAAATATAGACGAGAGTCATAACTTGTAAGGCCCCGGAAAATCTTTTCCGAGTAATTTAAGATTTCATCATACCACGGTGGGTTAAATTATTTTAATTCGTGTGCAAATAAGGATTTATGATATTATGGATATCAATTGGATATGGTAATAAGTGTATAAGTCTTATTCTAAGTGATTTGGGGTCTAAGGAGAGGCCTAAGTCTAAGCCAAGTTGGAAAATTGCATATTAGACGAAATCTGTAAATGACTGCACACATTACCTTA